>JASANG010001658.1:0-30762 GCA_030248215.1 Enoplolaimus lenunculus
TGTCGGTTCCGGGTTATAGTTAGCGCTATTGCAGTTCCAGTGGCCGATACTATAGCTGTTAGACTGATTAAAATCAATGCGAGAGATTGAGAAAAACACAATGTTGGGCTGGGATGAGGAGACGAGGTTTGCGGTTCGGTGAAGGGATTGGGCTCATGGTCATTGGGCGATAGAGCGACATGGCTATGCGTGGGTGGCCGTTTTGGTTGTCGCATGGACGCGTCTGAAATACAAACAAATTAATATATTCAGAAATGCCTTTAGATTGATTCGACTTGCAAGGCTATTCATACCTACTAATTAATTCTTTGCGTATACTGGCTGATATGAAAATTTTGTAGATCTGTACTCACACCATATATGGTGTAAATATTTTAGAAAACCTTTCAGCCAATACAAAATTGACAGAAATCTTACGAATCGGCGATGATCGAAATTGTATGCATAAACGTAGCTAAGATTTCGGTTTGGAAAGACTACGATTAAATAGAAGCCACATAAAAATAAATGCCGTTTTGAGTCTGTTTGAGTGTCAGCAACTATTTTGTTTCAAAGCATGAAGGAATAATATCAAAAACATTTTCTCATATTGCAAAAAACGAACGGTAATATTGATACGAGTAGCAGCATTTTGCCATATTTAAAGCGATTTTTTTAGATTTTCTCCGTTTGTACAAAAACGGATTTGAAAGGTGTTGTGTGAAACTTGAAAAGCGTTTAAAATAGCGTTAAGCATATTTACCAAGTCCCCCATCGACAGGCAACGGCGACTATCTCACTTACCCCGAAACTGCTTTGCTTCGGCGACATTAAGCGGTTCAGTCGCAACATCAAAAGTGTTCGCGACGAGCGGTTTTGAACGTAATGACGGGATCAATGGTAAAACTGCATTACGACGATGCCGAAAAAGTGCAACGTTGCCAATTCGACGCCCATTCGGATCACAGTCGGGTGGCTGCAAATTGGAAATAAAAGCAAAACTGGTGTCATCATTTTTGTCTGTCCAACCGATTTAGTATGTAATTGCAGAGGTTTGTCAGTATGAAACCGTATCGCTAATCGGTGATAGGTTCTGTTCGCATTTGAGTATATCGACCAGTGACCAAACTGCCCATTCATTGTGGGTCGTGTAGCTTTATTAATATAGATTACAAGCACAAACTCGCTTAAACTTTATGCTATTCCTTAGTCAGATTAAAATATTTAATTGAGATAATTGGAGGACTCGTAGACGTTTATTCAAAACAGTTTGATGCCAAAATTCAAATTTCTTACTGTAATTCCGGTACATTCGCCCTCATCTTTGACGCAAACAGTGACTTGGCATTGAAATTGCAATACTGAACGATCAGCATATTTGAACACGTGACTTTCGCGAAATGCAACACGAAGGGATTCAGAGTATTCTGGTGTCGGCAACAGGTATCGGTCCAGTGAACAACTGAAAATCATTCAAACCAAATCATAATTTGGTTTGTTTATCTGCGCATCGAGAAATCCGCAAGCGTATCCTAATCATGGCTTAAATGCTTTATGAGCTAAAATGGTTTAAACCTGATATCACGGACGTGGTCAGATTGTGGAAAGTGGAACCGTAGGTTTCCCAGCATCTTTGAAGAAATTCATTTATTTAACAAATAAATTGCTAGCGAACCGGTAGCCATGAGTTTTCATTCGGGGGGCATAAACTTGAAGTAAAATTTTCACTTCTGAAAGCGATCCTGAAGTATGTTTAATGTGCTTATTTTCTGGTTTGCTACCTCGTTTCAGCGATTTCGTGTTTAGATGGTTGTTCGCACAATTTCTATTTTGCATCTGCACGTATGCGCAGTAAAAATGTAATAACATTATATATTGGTTATTGTTAACCTGGACAAATATTATATATTTGTCGAAGCTACACAAAAATACGTTTCAGATTTCGTTGGGTGGCCCCAATTCCGGCCAGTTATGCCTGATGATTAGTTTACCTCCGGCCGCAAACGGCACTGAGTTGCTTACAAAGTCTGTACAAATAGTAACGAGATTTAAGAACAGTTTTGCAAGAAATAGTACTTGTTCCTCTAGAATTTTCGGCTGAGAATATATCCCATTTATTGTGTTTATCCCTTGATTTTGGCTGTGTTAAAGATAAGGACGCATTATATATGTATACATAAGTGACATGAACCTTCTAAAGTTTACTGTCCGCCCCAAATCCACAAATACCCTTTGGCGTCTAAAAGTTGAACCAGATCTCCAGTACCGTCGTTAACAACGCAAGAGTGGACCAACATGCCATAGATGCCTTGTTGAGCATCTGAAATTTAGCGACATTTAGCATTGTTGCAGTAGAAAGTTTGGGGTTTAACCCTTTCTCACATGAATATTTTCTATTTCCCCTGAGACCTACTTTTATGCTAGGATTCGAACCCCCGTGACTGGCGTGGGAGGCGTATATCATCACCACTCAGCTATAGGAGCTTGACGCTCGAGCCCGAGGCGGCTCTCACGTCTTGTGGTGATTTAGTACTATGTATACGTGTTGCAATTGTTAAACACGGTGCGATATGTAATATTTAACGCATATACACTGCGCTTAGTTGCCTATAGGCAACTCAATGTGAGAAGGAGTTAAGTACCATGAGTGGGCCCATGTATAGAACAGGGTCGGAACAGTAGTATAAGCATATTCATAAGCCTAAGCCTAAGCGTATGGAGGAGCCTATTCCTAAGCCTAAGTCTAAACTTAAGCCTAATCCTAAGCAAAAAAATTGGTCTAAAGCTTAAATTGACTCTATCATAGCACCTCCGGAAAACCATCCGGCGCTGTACTATACATGGGCCCATGAGTGGAAGACATATAACAAGAGTGTGCAATTGGCTGCATTCGGTGTACAGAAGAATGTACTCACAGCGCACATTGCGTGTTTGGCCAATCTCCATTTTGAGTGGTTACAACATCTGCGAAGCCCAAACATTTGCATATATTGCATGTGATATCGACTCTCCTAAATAAGGTGGTAGGAGGTCGGGCAAAACGCAACGCCTGCTGGTACATTTTGTTTCATGCGCAGTCCACGTAGTTGCACACTCTTGTTAAACATCATGCACTCTTGGCAATACTCAGAGTCATTGGTTTTATTCAACTTAGATTGAAAAGAGTTTGTGACAAGCGTTAGGATAGGGTTAACAGAAAAGGTGTTGGGGTAGGGTTAACAGAAAAAAGTGTTGGGGTAGGGTTAACAGAAAAGGTGTTAGGGTAGGGTTAACAGAAAAAAGTGTTGGGGTAGGGTTAACAGAAAAGGTGTTAGGGTAGGGTTAACAGAAAAAAGTGTTGGGGTAGGGTTAACAGAAAAAAGTGTTGGGGTAGGGTTAACAGAAAAAAGTGTTGGGGTAGGGTTAACAGAAAAAAGTGTTGGGGTAGGGTTAACAGAAAAAAGTGTTGGGGTAGGGTTAACAGAAAAAAGTGTTGGGGTAGGGTTAACAGAAAAAAGTGTTGGGGTAGGGTTAACAGAAAAAAGTGTTGGGGTAGGGTTAACAGAAAAAAGTGTTGGGGTAGGGTTAGCAGAAAAAAGTGTTAGGGTAGGGTTAACAGAAAAGGTGTTAGGGTAGGGTTAACAGAAAACGTGTTAGGGTAGGGTTAACGCGCGACAAATTTAAAAGTTGTCACGCGTCTACCCGACCTTATGACACTTTTTGTGGCAAGGGTAAATTTAATAATGTGAACGGCGCACTAATGTATCAGGAATATTCTCGTAAAGCGAGCGAAGAAATAATGTTCACACGTAGACATCCAGCAGGTTATACTTCGACTCCTGCTATTAAACGTGTCTTTTTTATTGTTCCTTCATAAAATACCGAAGAATGTTCCTCTGTTTATCGTTTGCATATACAGCCATATCTGTATTAACCATTAATTCTTTAGTAAAAAGGATAAAATGTTTCCAGACGGGCAAACAAAACTTTTTGTACCATAGAATTGCTTAGCAAAGACCTGCTTAAAATGTCCACTTCCTCGCTATCCGCAATTGTGGTTCTGTCTGCAATTATTTACTAATGGACATTACTTTGTTCAATGCATTCCCAACGATGATAAACTGCATTGCCAACATCCGCAAACACTGCAACCGGTCCTTCAGGACTCCCAGTTCGAATCGAATATACACAAATTGGCATCTGAACCATTTCATCTGCAGTGGCCGATGTTATCATACTGAAGCAGCAGAATCCAATATTTCAAAGGATGTCTGGTTTGGTTTCCAGTCAGTTGTACCAAGAGTGGATGATCACTCTTTATAACAAGAGTGTGCAACAGGGTACATTCTGTGTATTAAAGAATGTACCAGCCGAAATTACACAAAATTTTTGGTATAACAGGTATAAATACAGTACAAAATCTTTACTTAAACACCTCTGGTTCGAGTCAAGCGAAGCTGTTGTGTGCAAAGTTGCGGGTAAATATATACAACCCGTTCGACAGTTTCAGGTTAAAATAAGAGGTTTAATTTAAATCGAAGATGAAATAGAAGAACAACATGGCAAACGGTAAATTAAAATTGGACACTCAAAGTTAGCAAAGAACTTCTGAAAACAAAAGCATGGACAACTCTTGTAATAAATAAGTCAGCCTCTGCCATTAATTGGATAACGATTCTGTGCCAATGTACAAGGCAAAGGAGTATAAAACTGCAAACAGCCAGACAAGAAAGCATATAAATCAAGCTGAACAGATTGAAGTTGTTGATTGAAAAGTTAGTCCAAAGCACCGATTCACACGTGCAAGTTTTTGCTGCGAGAACTTGTAGCTGCAAATTGAACGCAGAAAACGCATTTTCTCATCAGCCAATGACAAAGCGGCTGGAATAAATTCAATGAACTTGCATGGTTATTCACACATATGAACGAAATTCCTAGCTATGATTTTTAATAAATTATTTGCAGCTGCAAGGATTTCGAACGGGATTTTGGACTAAACTTGCAATTTGCAAGTGGCAGCTACAAGTTCTCGCAGCAAAAACTTGCACGTGTGAATAGGGCATAATGCCTGTTTACGGTATATTATTTGAGCAGTTTTTACCTGACATGTAGCGGTATTTCAACTGATTTTTCTGATTCCATATAAAAGCATTGAATTCGAATTGCAGTGTCGACTTTTGTGACGAAAAATGGATGAAAACTAATTACAATAACGGTTTCAACGAAGACCCCACGTGGATCAATCTATAAGTGTGACGCTATTATTAATAGACGAACAGTAATGTTTCAGTCAAAAAAATTGGATATCTTAAATATTTTTGGCCGACGATAAACTGAGCAGTGAATGACCATTTTTCAGAAATGATTTTTGAAACAAAACCAACAAAATATTTGGATATAAAATATTTATACACAGCAGTTAAAATTGTTCTTGTTGTGTCAACTGAAACAGGTACAAAATTGATTTATTCTGAATTATTTTCTGCTAACACATACTCATAAACAGGAATGCAACCTGTGAAATTATTGCGAAAACTGTGGTTTACAATGTTCCATAATTTTTGCGATTCAATTAAAAATTGTGCCAAACCGTAATTTGACTCGTTGTTACCGATCGATAACGTTGCACACCGCAACGGCCAAACGGAACCAACAACCCAATTCGGGTCCCGTCTCCACCTTTTTCTACGGCCAATGTATCAGCGCTAATACGACAGCCTTGGACGTTGAAATGATCTTTGACAAAAACGTTGCCTTCGAAAATGGCCCGAGTCTGCGCTTCTATGCCAATTGAATCTGATAAGCATCGAATTGACGCAGTCCCAGCGGATGCTGAAAATGACCATTAAAAATTACACAGAGGGGGCGGACGTTTAGGATAGTCAGATCCCTCGAACAGGTCTGACGGCACCCCAGTAATACTTTTCACAGCTCTACAATTTCACGGCCTGGGAGCAAAAATTAACATTAAGTCACAACTGTGCCAAAACAACCAGCCATTGCTGAAACGTAAGCAAAACTTGGGTAAAAACCTACTCAATACATCCTTGCACATCTCTTCGGTCAACGCACGAACCAGTCTCTGATCGAGGCCTTGAAACGCTGGGACAACATACACTCGACGAGAATCTCCAGTAATCGCTTGCAATTCGCCAACATTCACTTCGTCACCGACTCCAACCGCAAACAACCCAACGTCTCGCGAACGTAACTCCTGAGCAGGTTTGCTTACTTCGTCTTGAGACTGACCGTCAGTCACTACTACCACATAGGCAGGCACTCCTGGCCGACGAACCCCAGTAGTGAGCAATTGTTGTCCGATGTGCAACAATGCATTTCCGGTTCTTGTGGTTCCAGTTTCGTAAACAAGTTCAGATATCGCCTTCTGTAACGCTTCTGTGGAACTATTTTCGTCTAAATTCAAAATTGTGCTCGCGTGTCCGGCGTACATAACAACCCCGAACCGAGACGCCATCCCCATTTGGTTTTCCCATCGGTGGGAAAAATTCCCACGGTTTAAAATATTCGCACTATTCGAAACATTCCCACGTCTATCTGGGCGATGTCTGGGTGAGTTTGTATGCAGTTGCCGTTCTTCTGAAGGCGACAGTTTGTGGATTCGTTCTATGACAGATGCGATAAATTGCTTTTCCAGTTCGAACATTCTTGAGCCAATTGACCCTGACGCGTCTATAGCAAATATAACGTCCATGACTGTTGTTGCATTGCAGTCTGAAAATATATACAAGTATATTGGCCAGCGGTGGTTTTATTTGTTTTAAAAAACGGGACACTAATACTTATCCAGTTCGGGTCTGCATACAGACGGGTTGCGGCGTCGAGCGGATTCGAAGAAGAGTACGGCATAAATCAAACACATATTTTACTTAATCAAACAGCGGCCGGACCAGAAATCTCAGATGCCGGCCGTGCGAAGTATAATGTTTGCAGAAATTTCGATTTCGAAGCTAAACGCATCTTTAGCACTGAATCTTAATAGCAAATTTGGTTTTGGTTTTGATCGTCTGTTGCCGGTAGTCAAGTGATAAGCGTTTCAGTCGTTTTTGAATCAAGAGTTGACCATCTTACCTGTCATCTGTTGCTTTCCCGGCCCATGTAAAGATCAGAGGCGGAACGTTTTTGTGGGATTAGAAAAGTATAAGTTTAAGCTTTAGACTGAATTTTTTGCTTGGCTTACGCTTACGAATATGCTTATAATACTGTTCCGGCCCTGTTATTTACATCGGCTGTTTTCCCATGTGTCTTAAAATAATATGCTTCAGCACTCAAGCGATAACTTTTACCTCTCTGGAATGTTTGTCCAATAAGCCCATTGTCAATCGGAATCGTATGGACAGCAACCGTTATCTGAAATAAACCTCGGCTCAATTTCAGTGATAAACTCGCATTGTCAAAGAGAATGCGGCTGAAGTAATATCCCTTAATCATTTCGCTTTCAACTACAACTGTTTCTTATTTGATAACAGGATATTTCAGTCAGAAACTGGGCTATTTTATGACATTCTATGGTGTAACATAAAACGAACCCCTAAAATCCGCCTTATACAACAATTTGCAAAATTTAAGGTTTACACGCGAGTGTGCAACAAAACCAGCGCCCGAGTCTAAATCAATGTGAACGTTTGGGTCTGTGGCTTTACTTGTAACCTATTTTTAATATATGACCGCTTCAGAGGTTACAGCAATAATTCTTACCACGAATATAATGACGGTCCATAACCGCCATCTACCAGTCTTTCTACGATTTGACCCCCATGCATGATCAAATATTGAACGGTGAGTCCATGAAAACCAGTTTACAGCGGGAGGCATTGTTTTAAACTTCAAAGCATCGATTGGAGTTGGTCATGGCATTCAATCAGGCGTTTCATTGTTTGTAAATAATTTTTGACTAAAATGTTAATTTATCCCATTGTTAGATTTACAAAACACACAATATCGTAGTGACCATTTGTTGAGTTTTAAGATTATGCCTTTGGATCGCTAATAATTTTTAAGTAAATTTATAGTTTCTGAAACCAACAAAACGATACGAGAAAACCAAATGACTGTTGTTGCATTCGGATCAAAATCTGTCTCACATTTCGTCACATTCACTTTTTATGCAACCCAGCCTCATAACTGCAGTATTGCTAGAAAGGGTGAAATAAAACAAATGTTGAAGACGTTTAGTTTGACCAGTTCTGAAATTTTCCTTCTAAAACTTAAATTGGGTTGCTTGCGCGACTAAATTATTCTCGGTTGCCGAACAAATGTTCACATTTTCGGCTGAGTTTACGCTCTGATTTCTCTCTTAAAGTCTGTCGCGAGCCAACAAATGGAGCCGGACGGAACAGATAAATTCTGGAAACGAAAAGTTTATCCTAAGAATAAATTCAAAATTGCGTTTGGTTTTGTCACCCATTCGATGTTGAAACCGCTACAAAGATACTGCGGACTTCTATTTTCTTCTTACAGTAAGTAAAGAGTTTACGTTTTCGACTTGGAATTCATACATTCAAAAATTTGGCAAAATTTCATAAACGACAATCACATACTTTTGCTGTCTGTTTCAAAACAAAATTCGAAAGATAAAATCATTTTCATTAATAAATTTAAATTTAATTCTCAATAAATGTTTACGAATCGCTTAAAATGCCGCAATATTTTGGGCGTTGAATCTAAGGGACGTTTGTGAATTTGCTGAAAAACATTAAATATGTATACTTTACATTAAAGACTTTAAAAACTATAAAAACTATAAGTATTAATACGGAGATTTAGGCATTTTACTTTTTGCTTGCAGCATGCAACCGCATATCCGATATAAATAAACTCAATAACGATTTTTACGCGTATGCGGGGTTCACGTTAAATACGGGACAGCTTGGGACACGTTTTGTTCCTATTAGACTATTGGCTAACATTTTGTCTGCTTGTATACCGCATATCGTATTAAAAATTCGTATTCGTCTGCTATTACCATGTGCAGATAACCTTTTGTTCTTCAATATCATATGATATTCGAGGTATTGTCTGCGAATATCATATATTTTATCAAATATTTTAATGCTTGAGGTAACATACTCAAATTGTCCAGTTGAATATCAAATGATACTAGAATGTGAAATTTGAATTTTTGGTTATGAAGTTGTGGTTGTAAACAATTTTGTGCCGGAAACGTTTTGCAGGCGTGTATTTAGTGTTTAAAGCACACACTTGTGTCTCAGCCGTTCGACTTTCCGTTAATTTATCAGCACCCAAAGATTACACTGTCCTGCTGAATATATATAATATGATATTCGCATACATGTCCCACAATATCACCTGACAAACCGTCTCTAGTACACCGTCTGCCCCGTGTATAACTTGAATCCCGCATTAGAGTTTAGTCGTAAATTACTTACAAATCCTTCAGAGTTTTTAATGCAAACATGCTGCAGTTGTTCGATTTTAGACAACATTACCAATTCGTTACAAAATTGTGAAACTAAGGTTGAATCCACTGTTACAACCCGTAAAGTAACAGTGGTCGTTTCTTCTGCATCGTTAGAAAGCTTGACGGATGTTTGCATACCTCAATTGTATCGGCAGAAATAAAACATCTTGAAACTTTTAAAAATTACTGCATTCTCTAAAGCATCGAGGTTCACTTTCAGGAGAACACCATTTTCTAACATGACGTGATAAAAATACATAAGCTTAAGGCTTAACCCCTTCTCACATGAATATTTTCAATTTCATATGAGATGCACTTTCTAGGTAAGATTCGATTCCCAGTCTCTCGTGTGGGAGGCGTTTATGATGACCACTCAGCTACAGGAGCTTGACGCTCGAGCTGTAAGAAAATTTGTAAACTTTGAGCATGCAACATTGTACATAATACATCCGCTAAAATAAAATGCTTTTATGATATTATACGATTACGTCGTTAAAAAGTTGCAAAACTGTTGACCTATAAATGTTTTAGTTATGACATCTTTGATCGCAACGCATCTTGTGTCTTGCGATTTATGCTATGTTATTTTTTAAATTTTGCAATTAATCTATTGAATGAATTCCTCTGTAAAACGCTGGGTAAAATATTGCCATTTAAGTCAAAGATGCGATAAAAGCTGTGAAAACTTAAATTTTCTTACGGAACGAAGCAACATACTGAAGCGTACTATAATCTCTACAACGAGGCTTTGCTTGCTTTTGAAGTCTCCGAAATTTTGCAAAAAATTTACTTTTCAAAATTTGACAAAGCTGAACGCACCTGCCCTGATGCTGCCCCGTGCATTTTTCAATTCCTAATTTCGTATTTATCCTTTAAAATGAGTAAAATCAGCGACTTTGGGTATTAAAGAATCTTTTGATTCATGATTAATGTTATGCAGTTAAATGTTGTCATCGAATACAAAACAACAAAACACAAAAAATTCGTCATGTCTCAGTTGTCTTTAGATTGGAAAGCGTTTGAACTTCAAACTTCCAGTAAGAAACAAACATTAAATCATGTAATTTTCGGATTGCTGTGATTTCATAACAAACAATACATACACACATATATATTTATATACACATTTTGCAAACATCTCTTAAGGTCAAACAGAAAATTAACTTTTTGCGATATTTTGTTTGTGAAAAACATATGAGTATATTTGACATCGTAGTATTTTGCGAATAACAATTGGGACGGTGTCGACACAAATCACGTGTGGTCAATCTTTTAAATTCAATCTCAACCGCTCCAAAAATGGTTGAATTTTTGAAATTTTTGATATATTTCTGCTTCTCATGATTCCTTCTGATCATTCCATGCTTACCTTTCAATTTTTGAGAAATTCAATGTAAAGTACCAAGGTTATCCCGTTGAAACAGAAAATGTTGAAAAAGTAGGCAAAGACAAATTATTTACTAATAAATGCAGCTTGCGGAACTGACTCGAATGGTGGTAAATTTTTGCAATACACACGATTATTTAACGGACTGTAGTCAACTGATTTAGCATTCTATCAACGATTTGGGATGAAGCCAAATCAGTTAACTATTTGACCATAAATCATTAACCAATCGTCTGATTGCGAAATGTGTTTTACTTTTTGACAATTTTTTTCGGATGCAAAAGAGGTTCTTTAGAAGCTTAAGAAATTGAAATTTTCAAAAATTCAAATTTTGGCGTAGAACAATTATGGGTGACCACAAGCTCACCATATTCAAAAATTTTAAAATACAACCATTTTTGGGCAAACGCAGGTCGGGGAGATGATCGAAAAGACAAAAAACTTTCCCAGCTCTGGGCAGGCATGTGTCATTTTATACTGTATCACAAGAATGATTTATCTCGTTAGCCTCTTTGCAGAGCCGAAGGACAACACAGACACTCTGTTTAATGCGAGATTTGGTTTAGCACAATCTATGCACAAAGGAATTAAAATTATTCACATGCATGCATAACCCACAAATATATTGTTTAAAAGCTGCACCGAGATTCTACATACAGAGACTCTGTTTGGTCACCACGCTCTCCAAATACTGTCAAGACAAAGACTACCTAAGTGCATGGTGTTTATTGTCAAAAGCCCCTGGTTATAGCAGCGTTTTTTTACATTAGTGGTAATGTGGGGTTCACGTTATAACCGGAGCAGCTTGGGATGTGTTTTACCCGTATACAATTGGGTAACATTTTGCCTGCTTATAGAACCAATGTCATATTTAGTCGAAGTATTGTCTGTGAATATCATGTTTCAAAATGTCAGCATGCGTGAGGTAACATACTCAAATTGTCCTGTTGAATATCATATTATACTAGAATTTTTGAATTATGACGCCGTTGTTCTGAATGATTTTGTGTCGATAACGAAGTTTCCGCCGTGTAAAATATGATATGATAGTCCAAATTCGTCTTGCTGATTGTTGTATCATGTATTCTGTTAATTTGGAATATCATTGATCTTCAACAATTCGTCTGATAATGTCACGTGACGTTCGTACACTTGTGTGTTGAGATAACCTGTGTTGCAGTGCTTTGTATAGCAATGTCATCTGATATTCGACTTTTGTCTGTTCGTCTCTTATGATATGATAGCTGAATTTTTTGTTGATGTCCAATCAGCATGTGACAAAACATTACCCGACTGCCCCAGTTGTAACATGAATCCCGCAACTGACTGCATTACTGCACATCATATTAAAAATATGCGGTAAAACGGTAAATTTTGCATAACCATTCGGCTTTCAATAATAAGATTAGAGCTGGGTTGCACAAACGATGTTAGGTTGTGTAAATTACAATTTCCGCCGAATTTAAAAGTATAAGCAGCTGAGTCCAACTTGAGTTGATTGTAATTCACGTAAGTTTTGAGTTACGATAAATTTGAATATCTCGCCCACCAACTGTACGATTGCAAGCGGCACTAGTCGCAGACACAGAGGACAACTCTCCGAAGTTACAAAGTTTGCGTTGACCAGCGGGTCTCGCATACACTGTGCTGTGGATCTCACCGGAATGGTTCATAATCGGCATACACGATCATTTGGAACAGCGGCATTCAAAGTACTTATGCGGGGTTCAAGTTATAACCGGGCAGGCGGGACACGGTTTGTCCCATGTTGATTCGACGTCAACGTTAAAATTCGGGCTCTTATATCGGGTCAACAGACAAAACTCGAATGTCATATGACATTAGCTTACAAACCACCGCTCTCAAATGATCTATGTGTACAAGGCACGGTATGTCACGTGATACTGTGGGACATTTATGCTAATATCATATGATATTCCAAAATTTCAACGAATATCATATGATACTCAGCCGGAGAGTATAACCTTTGGGTACTAAACAATGAACGAAAAGTTGGACGGCTGCGGCACAAACGTGCTTTAAATACCAAATACACGCCTGCAAATCGTTTCCAACACAAAATCGCTCAGAACCACAGCTTCAAAATTCAAAAATTCAAATTTCAAATTCTAGTATCATATGATATTCAACAGAACAATTTATACCTCGAATATCATATGATATTGAAGGACAAAAGGTGACCTACACATGATATTAGCAGACAAATACGAATTTTTGAATACAAAATGGGGTCTACAAGCAGGCAAAATCTGACACAATAGTCTAATCGGGACAAAACGTGTCCCAAGCTGCCCCGGTTATAACGTGAACCCCGCATTAGTGAAGCAATAGCCCGACGAACATCATAGCCGCCAATCGTTTCGTTAACATCAGTGTACTGTTTGTTATAACGCGCAAGCATCCGGGTAGCGTTTTCCATTTTTTGTCCGTTTCTCTTTATTAAAAACGTGTTCGTTGTATTTTGAGCCATCGGACATTTTTGTTTGTTGTACGATACGACAGATGGTGTTCGCGAAATTTGTTTTTCGTAAAGTTCTAAGATTTCGAATTGCTGAGCAGGAAAAGTAAATTGCATTGCTCCAGCTTTGGCAACGTTCTCGCCTTCATGAACATGAATACTAACGTCATTTTTACCATTGTCAAGTTTTGACCTCGGAGCAGCTTTTGCTTTCATGTATTCATGATGCGTCATAATAATCGCTGCCTGCGATCGAGTGCCGTAAGCCCGATTCAATAGGACTGTTATGAAACAGTTCAAAAAATTACGGGCTTTATCGATCTCGAGCGGTTTACAACGGTCCAAATCCAACGACCGTATATGGTTCAAAAATTGAGAAACTGACGATGGTGTTTAACGCCGTAATAGCTTTGCGCAGCATATCAGCTGGATCGTACTGTTCATCGAGCTGTTTCGTCAGCTTTTCTCTGCGTTCTTTTGTCATTTTGAAGTGTGCGTCCGAACTTTCATTGGCTAATGAATCTGTTATGGCTTCTAAGCCTTGCCTCACCTTGCAGTAGCGATAATTCACAATAACCTGTCTAGAAATACTGTAGTGACCCGAATAAGAGGGGACTGATATTTATTTGGCCTCTCCAGAGGGTATATTTTTGGACGCTTATTGATCAGTACTCAAAATGGGGACCCCTCCTATTCGGGTTACTACAGTATGCATTTTAGTTACTGCTTATGTTCAGTTTGACGTGGTTACATCCGTCAGTGATACTGACCTGTAACCTTAAACTAGCCTTCAATGAACCTTAGAAAATTGCACGAGTGTCGGACATGTAGAGTTACGATTGTGCGTAAGCAGGGTGCAACCGGAGGTGAAAAATATCGGAGCCGGTGGTCAGCAAAACTTGCCGGAGCCAGAGGTGAAGCGAAATTTGGTAGTAAAAATGATGGCTAGTTAATTTTAACCAATATAACTGCAACATGTTGTTAAGTTGTTTGGTTTTGCGCTAATTTTCTGCGAAATTCCGGAAATTCTTTCATGAAAACTGTGGCAAAACTAAAACGAAACGCACTAAACAGCTAAATTTTACAAAATTATGCAAAATTTTACTACCGAAATGCCAGAACGTCCGGCAAAAAATCAACCGGAGCCGGAAGCCAATTTTCTGCCGGAGCCGGAGGCAGAGCTCCGGGTACTGCTCATATTGTTGTTCTGAATGATTATTTGCATACTCTGTTTCTGTTACTATAATCACTTTGGGTTTCGGTATATTTGATATGTGCTTACGTCCTCGTATCCGGTTATACCGTACCTTAAGCAACGAGAAGACGCTAAAATTAATATTGCAAATTCTTTACTCAGGAATTATATCTCAGTACGAACGCAAAACAATAATAAAGAGAAAAACAAGTTTTTTAAACGACATAATACATAAATCAAGAAAAACTTATCCAACATCATAAAAATTAACGTAAAACCGCTATTTTGATAAGGTTTTATAAGATTCCATGATACTTTATACATACCTGGCCCGTGCTATAACAGGACTTTCCAGCCCTCTAGGGTCGAAAACGTATAGAGTTCAGTGCAGCCACTCTTGTATGATTTCAGCTAACACTAGCAGGTAGGAAATATCACAAGCGAAGATTTTTCTGGGAAAAGTGAAAAACTCAAACGTTCGATCCGACTTTTCCCGGTTTGCTAGGGAACTGAAACACAAACCAAGCCGCCCATTTCAATTTGTCAGCGATATCAACCAGACAATTGGCACTTTTAGTTTTCGTAACCATGCCTACACGCTTTCCACTTTTCCCGTTTTCCAAACAAAACTTATACTTCAGATTGTCCCTAAAAACCACATGAAAACACAATATTCAAATTTCCCAGGTTTCCCGATTTTCGAACCTCGTTTACACGTTTAACTTTCACTACCAAATCCAAAAGGAATCGTATATCTACACTTGAATTTTTCACATTTTCTGTTATCCGAGCCGAACCACATATTACAACTTTTCAGACAAACCAACTAAACTATTCCTTCTCAACCAGACCTATACAAATAATACATAATGAAAAACTACGGTTTAAACAGGAGTGGCTGGCTACACTGCTGGCGCAAAAGGCAAAATATTTTTTGTATTCAGTTGTTTCTTAAACTTACTCGTTGATGCGCTAGTCGCTTACGTAAATAAACAAACAAACACTACTTAAAAATAAAATTTTCTACACTCTTGTTCATATGGCCAAACGAATATAACCATAACACAAAGTACTGTGTAAAATACGTGGCACATCAGAACTAATTCTCGCACTTCGGCTACGTCGGGAAGCGTGTGACGCTCAAATTTGCAACACTTGCTTACCATTTGAGTTATGGCCAATTTCATGATTAATGTCACCGTCGCCAACATTAATAATAGCGGAAATATTGCGCAGGCCCGCGTTGGCGTTATTGGCTTTACAGTAATTGACATAGCGAGCCCAAACATTCTTCTCCGTTGACAGATCAATCACGAAAGCTATTTTCATATAAATGTCGTTGAATTGCATTGAGTAATCAGATAAATTTTGAACCAGCCCATGGTTGCCTCGTGCATGGTTATCTGCAACCATATCATTCTAAGACTCTAATGTCGTCCTACAGTTGTGTCCATGATAATCGCAGATGATCATTCCATGAATTATTGGCATCGTTGGCACAAGGCCATATCCGCAGCCTTCGAAAGGCTTAATAGTAAACAATGGATAGCTTTGGTTTCTCACAAAGCTATAATTGAGGTTCTGATCTTAAATTCCCCCGCTATTGATCGAGGAAGAAAAAACACATTTTTCTTCTCTTTAGCAGTAAAACTACAGTCCGCAGGATCACGGGAAGAAAATTCGTTAAACGCCCAAGAATTATCACTATTAAATGTCAAATTCTTCGGCGTCGCCTTTCGGCACCGCCATGAATACGACTCGCAGACATTTGGAACGCAGGAATGATTAGTTGACCTGGTATAATCATTTGACCTGGTATGATCATTTGATTTTTATACTGAACATTTTCAGCATTTGAAACCGATTGCGATTGCTTTTGATTCTTCTTAACGTCCAGCGCGACCGAATTATAAATCAAACACGCATCAAATCCGTAGGGACACGAATACGTTTCTATTTTGTTAGACAACGTGTTGAGCTCAAGTGAGCGTTTTTCGGCAGGTTCATAGTGACACAACTGCTCAATTAAAGACATACACAGATCTTTCAATTCTTGAATACAATACTGCCGAATGAAGTTCTCGTTTGAAATAATTACACACCTTTCTAATCAGACTGTAAGACATGTCAAATTTCGTCATTAAGCTGCTGACACTGACAATATCGCTGTTCAAATAGTTATTTTCATGCAACACGGTAAAAAGTTACTGTATTCTTAGCTTGAAAGCATGTGATAAAACATGATTTTTGTTTAAAGCGTGGGCTTCCGATTCATTTTGAGATGAACTGAGTTCAGAAATTCGCTCTAAACGTTTTCCGACTCACCAGCATAATTTGTTGCTGAATTAAGGTTACTTGTTCCTACAACGTGATTTGAGTTAAAAGCTTAAGTGGAAAATTGGGGTATAAAACAATTGGTAACCGGAATTAATTTTTATTTAGAAAAAGCCGGTTGTAGTTTTTCAATTTTAGCTGTAGAATGGTTGGAAAAATTCTGCATAAATACCAGGTTTTTTCGTGTATGGGAGACAGCAAAAATGCCAAAACGTAAGTACACTTCTCCTTAAATGGTAGTGAGTCGACAAGTGCTTTCGCGTAATAGAGATTTTAAAAATTAAATTTCTTCAAAGGTAGTGGCATTATTACCTGCCGGATCTGGTTTGCTGAACCATATTTGCAAAATTTTCGCTAGTCTTTAATTTATTTGCATTCGAAGTAAATGAATTAATTTGGTGTTTATATACAAGTAGTAGAATAAAGCAAATGCGTATCAAATTCATGGCCCAGTGTGCAATGCGTCGCATGCAAAATTTGCCCAAGCGTAAAGATAAAAATAAATTTACGAAAGGGTACAATTTTGCAATAGAAAATATTCACGGCTAAAATTGCTAAAACTGGCAAAACTGGCAAACATTTTGCAGGAGCCATACTACTGTCGATGTGCCTTAAATGCATACCTCGTGAGTTATGCTTCAGATTTTCAACACCAAAAAAAGATAAGTCTGGGCGTTTGATTTTTTAGTTTTCCAACAAATCTTGCCGGAGCCAGATGTGAGGCTCGGAAATTCCTTTTTGAAAATTGTGACGAACGTAAAATGGAATGTACTAAACAGATAAATTTTGCTAAATTATGGGTCATCCATGTTACAATATACGCACATTTGTAAAAAAATGTCCCTCTTTTGGGTGCCCGCGTTGTTCCTACCCACTCTTTTTATACACTGTCTGTGATGTCAATATATCATTGTCTGAACCTTTAGACAAATAATATCCTCTAGGCATAAATATTTACTTGTCCTGACATCATTATCGTGAACTGTTATTGACTATTGTCCATAGTCCCTCGGAAGGGACTCAATTTTTGCGTTGAATGGTGCGCGTGAATATGTGTGCACAGTGTGTTTTAAATGTGTGCGCGTGCACTAACGTATGTCCTGACATTTCTACATAGAACATGTATTTATCCAGGGTCTCTTCCGACAGAGTCTAGACAATTAACACTTAAGTTCCAGCTATGAAACTGTACCTTGCCTCCAGCTAAGATGTGTATTTTGATGCTGTTCCAAATGGGGTGGGCGGAACACTTATTACATCGGCGCGACCATTTTAACGTGGATATTCCATTATGCAAAACTTTACTGCCGAAATGGCCGGCACCTCCGGCAAAAATTCTACCGGAGCGGGAGCCGGATGCTGAAACCGATAAATTTTGCAAAATTATGCAAAATTTTGCTGCAGAACTTGTCGAAAACTCCAGCAAAAATTGAACCGGAGCCATAGCCGGAGGCAGACCTCCGCTTGTACCCTGCTGGGAAAATATGTATGCGCTCGAATTCCCTACCAAACTAGAAAAAGTCCGGGGGTTCGAATTTCCCGCTTTACCCATTTTCCAAACAAATCTTGCGCTTGATTTTTCCTTGCAACCCAGCAGGGCAGTGTACAACCGGAGGTCTGCCTCGGCTCCGGCAGAAAATCGGCCTCCGGCTCCGGTAGAACTTTTGCCGAAAGTCCGGCACTTTCGGTAGTAAAATTTTGCATAATTTTCCTAAATTTATCTGTTTAGCGCGTTTCGATTTTACTCTTGCCATAATTTTCATGAAAGAATTGCCGAAATTTGGCAGAAACTAGCGTGAAACCAAACAACTTAACGACATTTTGCAAATATTGGCTATAATTATAACTAATTATCCATCATTTTTACTACTTAATTTCGCCTCACCTCCAGGTCCGTTACGTTTCGTTGACCTTCGGTTCTGGCAGAAAATCGACCTCCACTCCTTGCCGATATGGGCTAACATCAACTAATTTTAATCATTATTTTACTACCTAATTTCGCCTGATCTCCGGCTGCAACAAGTTTCATTTACCTCCGGCTCCGGTAGTTTTCACCTCCTGTTGTACCCTGCAACCCAGGAACAATCTAAGCGTTTAAATTTCGAACTTATCACGTTTTCCAACGAATTTTACACTACAGATTATCCCTTCAGCAGCAAAACCTATGCCTGGGATTTTTCCTACCAAACCAGTGGAAAATCAGGCATGTGACAGATGGTACAGTTGGAACACTTGGGACAGATGGGGCAGTTGGCACAGATGGAACAGTTGAGACAGATGGGACAAATGGGACAGTTGAGACACTTGGGACAAACAAGACAGATGGGATAGTTGTGACTATTGATGGGCATCGGATATTTTCTCATATCCGGACATCCGGCAATTGTTGCCGGATATTTATCGGTTGTTTTAGCTTGTTGGTCTAAAGGATGTGTCCTATCCCGGAAGCTGATTGTTATGAGCGTATACAACTAAAAATTGTTATTTATTAAGCAAGTGTTTCAATAGTTCTGGGTATTCGATTTTGAAGTTTGCTAAAAACTACTGAATACTTGCGGGATTGTAAATGTTTGAAACGCAATTTTTTCCCCAAAAAATTTTCGGAGGAGAAAATTGTAAGGTAGGGAGCAAGGACCTATTTTCATTATAGCACTAAACAATTTTGTGAAGAAAAATATTGTAAAGTACACTGCAAATAACGGTGAGTCAAATTCTCTACGGGACTACACAAAATGAGTCAATTTCGACTCCACCAGAGTCAAATTTGACTCACTTCGTCGCGCGTTTGACTCTGGCGGAGTTGAATTTGACTCAGTTGCTGTAGTGCCTATTTCGGAGAGAGTCAATTTCACTCACCATTTTTTGCAGTGTAGGCAGCTACTTTGGTGGTGAAATCATGTAAATTATTCGAAAAATTTTTGGTCAATAGGATTTCGGATATTCGGCGGATATCCGGGTACACGTTTCTTTTTGGATACATATCGTGCATATGTAAACAGGAGCGCATAAGTGTGAACTCCGGGTATATTTGTGTCCCGGAAAATTGGGAGGGCTTTCATAGTAACATGGGCTCAGGAGTCGCTACGCTGCACTCCTGGTTCAAAGTTTTCCATCCCGGAAAAAACCGAGAATTTTAAGCATAAAAATCGGAAAAATATTTCCATAACTAGGTCCAATTTTTACCGGAAATGGATATCCATAGTGACACTTTGTCTACAATTGTTCAAAATAAAATCAAATGACGAAATAATTTCGGCGCATACAAAACTTCTTTATAAATTTAGGAAAGCCCGGCGAATATTTTCATGCCCTCCTAATGGTCATGCCGTGCCTGTTATTTTTACGGGCATGTTTAGCTATAGTCTCGCAAATTTCGACTAAAAGCAGGTATGCTGCAATTATTGGACATCAGGGTACAACCGGAGGTCTGCCTCCGGAACACGTTTTGTCCCTATTAAACTATTGGATAACATTTTGTCTCCTTATAAACCCTATAACGCATTCAAAAATTCGTATTTGTCTGCTATGATCATCTGTAGGTCACCCTTTGTCCTTCAATATCATATATTAGACGTATTGTCAGCGAATATCATATGATATATTTTTATGTCTGCATGCTTGAGGTAACTTACCCAAATTGTCCTATTCAATATCATACTTGCAGACGCGTATTTGTTATTTTAAACACAGCTGTGCCTTTGCCGTCTGTCTGACATTCCATTAATTTATTCGCACCCGAAAATTACACTGTCCCGCTGAATATCATATATTCGTTTAAATTTTGGAATATCATGATATTTGTTTAAATTTTGGAATATCATGATATTCGCATAAATGTCCCACAGTATCACGTAACATACCGTGCCTTGTACACATTGATGACTTGAGAGCGGTGGTTTGTAAGCTAATGTCATATGACATTACAGTTTTGTCTGTTGACCCGATATAACAGCCCGAACTTTAACGTTGACGTCGAATCAACATAGGACAAGCCGTGCCCCTCCTGTTCCGGTTATAACGTGAACCCCGCATAAACTTATCCGTTTAAAGCGTTTCGATTGACTTTTGTCACAATTTTCACGAAAGAATTGCCGAAATTTGGCAGAAAAGTAGCGTGAAACCAAACAACTTAACAACATTGGCTAAAATTAACTAACGATTTTTACTACCTAATTTCGCCTCACCTCCGGCTCCGGCAAGTTTCGTTGACCTCCGGCTCCAATGTTTTTCACCTCCGGTTGCACCCTGTTGGACATGGATTGATCAATCCTTTTTAAAATTTTAGAAAGAAAGATGAATGTTGCATGCATAGTACGGCCAATGTTACCCTAGAGGCCGTCCCATTTTTCCGGGACAGTAATGTACCAGGAGTACATACAAAAAATACAATTGGGACAGCGGGACAAACGGGACAGATTTGACAGTACGTGAAATTAAGTGAAAATTATTCACTATTCGATTGAAAATTTGGTATTTTCCCTTTCTCGAAAAATGGCAAGGTCAAATAGACTCTTTCCGAAATAGGCTCTACGGGACTACACAAACTGAGTCAAATCCGACTCCGCCAGAGAAAAACCACTTTTTAGTGACAACTAAGTGCTGCACGAAACATCTGAAGACTCCGTACCGTAGTGACCAGAACAAAAGGGGGACAGATATTTATTTGGCCTCTCCAGAGGGTACCCCCTTGTTATTCGGTTACGCTGTTATTTTTAACCCACGCTTCGCCGCCCTTCGTTACTGATATATCCGGTATTGCAATTATCCGTTAAATTAAACGTTTGTTTATCTTATGTCAATAGCTTGAGGAATACAAGGTTAGGTATACTTAGGAATGTACTTTCAAAATTTAAGTACGTTTTAAAGTTTCGAAGTTTCCTTTATTTGGTCCTGGAGTCATTTATGCTCAACAATTAGGGTTAATTGACATTTATGGACTCTAATTAGGGTTTAGGAACCCTATTCGCTTACGGACTCTTATGAGGGATACGGACTCCTATTGATTCGGACTCAAAATGGGACCCCCTCTTATTCGGATCAATACAGTAACCAAGACGAAACGGCGATAAAAACAAATTTTCACCGGATATGGAAAACAGCAGATTAAACATAACACGATTTTAATTCACGATATACCCGATGCCGTGATACCAAATGAAGCCGCTGCATCGCAAACCTTAAAATACGACGTTTTAACAACGTTATTCTGCAAATTTTCATGGAAGGGACATAAACAATCATATTTGATTTCGCATGTGATCCTTATTTTTGTCTGCATATATACGCTTTCGAAGGTATACTTGGTGTGTTGAAAACTAACCAATGATGCAGATATATAATTCGTTCCGCGTTATAGAGGAATGATGCAAAAACTGTTCTTCGTGTTTCCACCCGTTTCAAATACGACATCCAGTATATCAAAAAAGAAAAGTTAATAGCATAATAACATCAAAAAAGTATTATATACACAAAGTGCAATGCAACTTGTAAATAAAGAAAAAAAACAGCGATCAAAACAACGGTGTAAACAGTGGATATTTCAGCATAAATATTTGGAAAGTGAATTATGTTTCTGCAGGAAAATACAATTGAGAGAAGCAGATATTCACCACGTTTTCAAGAAAATTTTACAAAAAGTAGCAAAATTGTTAAGATTTTGCATGTCATGAGTTTAATGTATACTATTATTTCCAATCGGAGTGTTGCTTGCAGTAACAACGGAATTTCCGTATTTCCATTACGGAAACGTAAACAAACTATTTTTGCCGGACACGAATATCCGGTTGTACCCTGGCGAAAGGTTAATTAATAAACAACAAAAAGCAATTAAACGACAAACAATTAAATATTTGCTATGCCTGCTAATACTTAGTTCTGACTAAATAAATGTACAGAGCACCAGTTTGAACCAGTTAAAGTAATTTTCGGGGTTTGAGGGCCAAAATTGTTTGTAAAGTTAAATTAAAAGAAAATAAATGTGACAAACCCTTAAAGCACAACTCAAAACTGTTTCCTTCTGATACTGTTATTTCGTGCATTTATATTGCTAAATACATACCTACCAACATTTACTCACCATACTCTTACTGTTTAGCAACAAACGGCTCTTAAACGCACTACTTTAAATTTGGGATGTGCCGATACCAAAATTGTTGCCGATGCCCAACTTACGTAGTCCATGCTTAATCAACAGATATAATACTATGTTACATCATTATATGAAGACTTGAACCCTAACCACAATTAATGATTAAAAATTTATAAGAACGGTTCAGTTCAATTAATTTTTTTAAACACAAACGCAAGCTGACCAGACAGACCGATACGCGCCTAGAAATAAAACTGATAGCATTCCAATTTATTGTTATGTGCAAAAAGTATCGGCAAAGAATCGGCAATTTTTTGCAGTGCCGATGCCGATGCTGATACTCACAAAAAGTGCCGATTATTACCAAATAAAGTCTGATATTTCTGTCATGCAAAAATCTTATACAACATGTACGTTTCATTTTTCCGTTCGGGTAAACTGTAAGTGGCGATTTTTAGAAAACGGAAAACATTCGTTCACACTGATTTGTTAGCCCCAGTTAGCGCAAGCTACGGGATCGGGACAACTTTATTTTTAGTGCTTCCCAGGTTTTAGACATTCAGTGTCACTCAATCAAATATTAATACACAATAATATGCAAACACTTAACTGTAGAGAAATATCAATGTGCTACAAACAAATCAAAAATATGTACACAGTATCACCGTAATATTTTTGACATAATAACGCAGAAATATACATTACATTATATCCATAGCCAAAGGCCGAAAGATTTAAAAACAAAACTCATGTTCAAATGTTTCCTTATAAACAGAGTGGATTAGTTACGCCCATACCCATACATTAAGCGATGAAGCTGGTTTTCTCGCGAACCATGTGTGAACACCGCACAACAGAATAACACCATTAACTTTAACGTTGCGGCCGAACTTTTGGCTTACATCCACATGATATTTTTAATTTCGTCTGAGAGACTCTCCTAAGATTTACCTCATATATTTTAAGATTTACCTCATATATTTTATCTATAAGACTATGCCGCTTGCCCGCAGCACAGCATTAGGCCTGTAGTGCAGTGGTACACTACTGTGCATTGCTGGAACGGCAGAACATTTTCTAGATTGTATTTTTGCAAGGCCAGTCGGAATAGTTTCGAGCCTGTATTTTCGTTGAATCATTTAGAACAGACGGCACAGTATGCTGAGACCTAAGTTAAAGTTTTACGCTTTGGCTTAGGTTTATGCTTACGGTTTTCGCTTAGGCTTACACTTTAGGCTTAATCTTACGCTTTAGCCAATAAGCTCAAGCTTTAGTTTCTACTTAGGCTTAATAGGAGGGAGAGTCTTACCAAATATTTCCACCGGCAAAAAGAATATTGACATTATACCTGTTCTACTCACCTGCGATTATGTATAATCGACCGGAATGTTAATTAAAAAATGTTGGGCAATTCATGACCGAACTTTTATGAGCTTCAAGTTTTATTTCAAATTGTGCTTCTTAAGTAATTACCACAACAGCACGTACAATGGCATGTTTTGGTGAAGAGATCATTTTAAAAATGACCGCACAGTGTTCGTTGATGTGGACGTTATCGTTGTAGCTGCTGTTGCTGCTCTTCTTCTTGCAGTTGTGCCGTCGTTGTAGTCGCTGCGGTCGCGGTCGTTGTGTCGTCTTTGTAGCTGTTGCTGTTGCATTAGCCGTCGTTACTGCTGGTTTGGTCGTTATCGTCTTTACTGTCGTTCTCGCTCTTGTCATTGCTTCGCCACATTTGACGCTGTCGTCGTCGCCGTTGTTACTGTTGTAACTGTTGCTTCTGCTGTTGGTGTCATTGTTGTGATGTTACCATTGTTCTTCTCATCATTGTGGCCGGTTTTGCCTTCGTAGGTATTTTCATTGCTGTGCGTTCTGGTTGTTCTGGGAACTATTGTTCTTGTCTTTACTGCTGACGTTGTTGCTGCTGGTGTTGCTGCCGTCTTGTTGTTGCGGTTGTGTAGTGGTTACTGTTGGTGCCGTCGTGGTCGAGATTATTTTGTTGCTGCTGTGCGTCGGTGTTGTCGCGTTGCCGTTGGTACCATTGTCGTTGTCTCATTTGTTGACGTTGTTGCCGCTGGTGTTGCTGGTCTCGTTGTTGCAGTTGTGCCGTCGTTGTAGACACTGCGTTCGCGGTCGTTGTGTCGTCGTTGTCGCTGTTGTAGTTGTCGTCGTTAATGCTGGTTTGGTCGTTATCGTCTGCTGTCGTTTTCGCTCGTTATTGCTTCGCCATTTTTGATGCCGTCGTCGTCGCCGTTGTTATTGTTGTAACTACTGCTTCTGCTGTTGGTGCCGTTGTTGTGATGTTACCATTCTTCTTCTCGTCATTGTGGCCGGTTTTGCCTTCGTAGGTATTTTCATTGCTGTGCGTTCCGGTTGTTCTGGGAACTATTGTTCTTGTCTTTACTGCTGACGATGCTGATGCTGGTGTTGCTGCCGTCTTGTTGTTGCGGTTGTGCAGTGGTTACCGTAGGTACCGTCGTGGTTGTGATTGTTTTGTTGCTGTGGTACCACTGTTGTTTTCGTAGTTGTTGACGTTGTTGCTGATGGTGTTGCTTATCTTCTTGTTGTGGCTGTGCCGTGATTACCGTCGGTTCGGTCGTTGTCGTGGTCGCCACAATTACCGTCTTTGCCGTCGTTATTGCTGTCATTGTCGATCTTGTTATTGCTTCGCCGTTTCTGCACCATTCTTGTTATTTTTGCTTCTGATGTTATTGTCGTTGTGTAGTTGTATTTCGTCGTAGCCGTTGTTGTTGGTGTTGTTGTTATTGTGTTTAATGGCAAACGCAACAACCGCGGCAACGACATAACGACCGCAGCGACTACGACGACACAGCTGCAACAAGAGCAGCAACAATGACAACGAGCACAACAATGAAAACACACAACAATAGAAACACGACAACAAAGACAGCAACGACGAAATACAACTACACAACGATAACAACAGAAGCGGCAATAACAACAACAACAACAACAACAAGAACGATGGCTGCTCGAATCGATCACCGCCTTGTCGTGGGTCGAGCGGCTCCTGCCTCGCAGGTCCAAATGGTGGTCTACTTCCCCGATGCAACGAGACAATCACCATCTCCGCGCATGTGACAGGATCGCTCCTGTCAACGATCAGTCTTGATCGCGGGGCCAAACAACAACAACAACAACAACAACAACAAGAACGATGACGACAGCAATGACGGTATCAAAAACGGCAAAGCAATAACAAGAGTGACAATGACAGCAATAACGGCGGCAAACACGACAACAACAACGACGTCCACGCGTAACGGTACCGAGCTGTACTTAACTTGATTAAACGCCGCACTGAATAGGCTGGCGTATATCGCCACAACTGCCGCTGCAGACGACCAATCGTCGCAGCAAGCAGTTACAAGGCGAAGTCGCCGCAGCTAAATGCCACAGGCAATTCAAGGTGTTACCTAACGTGACCAAAGACCGGACGCCGCTAAGAGCAGGCGTAAAATTGTTAGGCTAAAACAGCTCAGCTAAGCTCGGTCGATTGAGCTATCTATAGTGAGGACTTTAAGAAATGCGAAGGTGGTAGCGGCAATAAGGCTTAGAAAACAGGATTAAGTGAAACAACTGCACACGTCGAACTTTGGTTCAGGCGTAGCCCAAGCTAGCCGAGATAACAGCCAACGCCGAACATCAGTTCAGGCGTACTATACAAAAAACACCAACATTATAAAATGCAGCAATTTACCCAACCGTAGTTTATTGAATGCAAGGAAACTGAAAATAGCACAAATTGCAACTGAGCGTACCGACTCCACATATGCACGAAAGGTAGACAAAACCACGTGCAAACTTCATAACTTACGAGTTGATATTTCAAATTATTACCACGTATTTGACATTTCAAAATCATAAAAAATAACTGAAGCAGCTAAGAGGGCTAGTAGGCTTAGCAAGCGATAGCAGAAGCCGCCTACTAAATGGGGGCCGACTAAGTGTGAAATGTATATATGTCTGTGTGTATGTTTTTATATGTTATATGTGCTTTATTTGTTTTGTTTGTAGTTTGTGTTTGTTTTTTGTGTAATTTTGTTTGTGTATTGGTGTTTGCTTGTTGTTTTGTGTAAATTGTCTGTTTGTGTGTTTAGTACATGCTACACACGACAACGACACAACCACAACTTGAAGACAAACAACAGCAGCGGCAACCACGTCAATAACTATGACAACGACAACGGTACCCACGACAACGGCGACAACAGCGACGCACAGCAACAAAAACAATCGCAGCAATTACGACAACACCGCCAACTACGACAATAATGACGGCAATATCTCTGACAAATACCACGAAGAGAACAGTGACAGCGCCAACGAAATGATAACAACGAGGACAACAGCAATGGAACCCACGTCAACGGCGATAACAGCGAAGCACAGCAACAAAACAACTACTACAATAACACCGTCGACACTGATGAGGATCATACTCTGAAGTTTGCACGTTGTTTTGTCTACCTTTCGTGCATATAATAGGGAGGCAGTTGTGGAATCGGTACGCTCAGTGGCAATTTGTGCTATTTTCAGTTTCCTTGCATTCAATAAACTACGGTTGGGTAAATTGCTAAAATTTATCTTGTAATTGCTTGCTGCGACGATTGGTCGTCTGCAGCGGCAGTTGCGGCGATATGCGCCAGCCTATTCAGTGCGGCGTTTAATCAAGTTAAGTACAGCTCGGTACCGTTACATTTTGGTGGCAACGGAGGGATACCCGCAATATCATGCAAAAAACAACCCGAAACCACAACATAGCTCACTTTAACACAGTAGCGCTACTCACTGCAAATCAGCCGTGTACCTGCCTTTGCCTTCAAAATTAGCAAAAAATCGAAACTTAGCCTGCCAATGGTTCTTATGGTGATTGAAAAAGAAACGGAAGTTTCCCCTTCGAATTGCACCCGAACCGCAATTTCCACCATTTCTGTATTACTCACTTTGGTCCAAGTTACCGTTCAGAATCCCGATGCACCGTGACCACCACTATTTTCATTGAATCAGTCGGAGAATTTATAACACTAAAAACTGTTGAGTTGCCACATAATGTATCCCAAGTTAATATAATTATAGCTGACGAAGACGACATTCTCATCGAATTCCATTAAAGTGTACTACTGATAAAATACTGTTAACAGTCTCGTTTACTCGATTCACCGGGCCCTCTAATTCTGCATGTGGCCCTTTTATACTGTTTAATCCACGCACTTAAAACAATGCCATTTGTAACTACGGCGTCAACCCATCGCAAGAGCAGCATAGGATTCCGTGACGACCGTGATGAGCAACGAACGCTTACAGAACTAGTCGTCTGACAGCTATAAAAATCACTAGACAATCAAAGCGTTGTAATCAGTACGCTGGACTCCACCATAAAACAAGAAACTTCTGACGTTACTAACCAAGTATTGCGACAAGCACAACTGGCTTCCGATAAATTGGACTCCCTGAGCGTTAACAGTGCTGGACTTACTCCTGCTACCACAATGGGCGCTCGTGGGCTCAATATACCCATTACCCCGTTTAGTCGGGATAAAGAGGAAGACATCGCAGCGTAGAGGCAAAACGAATTTGAGAAGAAATTTTTGGCAAATGGTTGGCCTGATCAAAGTAAACCAGCACTCCTGGGTGTTCACCTGAACGGTCGAGCGAAATTTATTTTTAACAGACTTTCCCCTACTACACGCCAAAATTACGCAGAAACTGTGCGACAACTGGAACGAGGGTTAATGACAGAAGACCGAAAGCGATATTTGAGTGATCAATACGACGTCCGCATGCAACGCAATGACGAGTCTGTATGCCACTGCGCAGGCGCTTACAGAATTAGTTCAATCTGCACTTGCTTACATGACTGTTGAAACCGAGCGACAAACCAATTTACGAAAAAATTTATTGCTGATTAAAACCGCGCATTCGCGAAGAAGTCAAAGTTATGGGACCCGATACAATGGCCGAAGCACTCCTTGCAGCGGAACGCATAAAATCTAAATTGAATTCGGAACGCGAACTTGGAACTGCCGATGCAGTTCACTCTGTTGTGCGGCGCGGTAATGCTATGACAGAAGTGAGTGATTCTCCACCGGCGCTAGTAACAGCGATGCTTGACCAGCTTTCCAAACGAATCGATGAATTGCAAACCGAGCGCCAAGTAAACTACTTATCGAATGCAGCAGCCAATTCAAGCAATCGAACCAGTCAGAATCGTCGGAACTTGGATAAAAATCAAATTTTTCAGTACCCGGAAGCCTCGGTCGGTACACACCACAGAATCTGCCTATGTACGACAAGCAGCGCTTCACCCTCAACAATCGTCCAATTTACCAAATTTGTCAGAGGCCAGGACATACCGCTTTGCAATATCGAGCTCAACTTAGCCGACCAACATCGTCCTGCGATTTTCATCAAATGTTCTGTTGTCGTGCTCGACAAATGGTCAGCCGCAGCAATAACCAAACCCGTTTCCCGCCGCAGCGGATTCCAAACCAACCCAGCAATGCTGACCGGAGAATAATATCGCACAATAACACCATCTCTGGTACGACAATGAACTTGAACAGCCCGCAGCTACAACCAATAACTCTATGCCGCAGGCATGAAATAATAATTTTGTTGGGACAGTGTATATTGATCGAGCTGTGCCCTGCCGTTTGTCAAGAGGTGGTTTCTACGAAGTGCGGCCCACACCAAACGTAATGCTGGAGGACCAGAAAAGATTTGAAACTCTGCAAAAATTGAGTAAAAGCCAAAGTGGTCTAATAACTGTGGACCAAAAAGCTAGTATCGGGTCACAGTGTATTTACAGCAAATTGGTATCTACTGAATCAGCTGCTGGATGCGAACTTTGTTTTGTATATTGATCGAGCTGTGCCCTGCCGTTTGTCAAGAGGTGGTTTCTACGAAGTGCGGCCCACCCCAAACGTAATGCTGGAGGACCAGAAAATATTTGAAACTCTGCAAAAATTCAGTAAAAGCGAAAGTGGTCTAATAACTGTTAAGGACCAAAAAGCTAGTATCGAGTCACAGTGTATTTACAGCAAATTGGTATCTACTGAATCAGCTGCTGGATGCGAAATTTGTTTACAAGAAAAGCAGGTTGCGCGGGATTCGCTAACGGATCTGGCAGTAAATCTACCTGCAGAAACCAGACTGTTGCGTGGATCACTCAACAACGATCCAACTGGAAAATTCAAACAATCCCGAATGTCTAAAAACAAACCAAGCACAGCTGCACCTAATCGCGGTTCGCGTTTCCGGATACAAATTAGCATTCGACGCCGCAAGGCAGCCCAACCGTTTTCATTGTTTACAGAAAGTGCATTCAATAGAAACCTGCACGCCGCATAAAACCAAAAACTACAGGCCGCCGATCATACTTGTTCTCTTCGGCATCTTATCGACGTCGATTGCAGCGACCACATTTGCGATATTCGTACTGCCATAAAATACTAATGTTTTGTACCTTGGCTGCGCTCGCTATTTCGACTGATGCCGAGTTAGAATTTCCAAACCCGCTCGTTTGTCCGCAATCTGCGCCTGCACAATTATGGAAATTACCTCCATCGACTAATCTGTTCCGACGTATGAAACTATGTACCAGCTTTTTCGCCACAATATAATTCGCTATCAAAGCAACGCTTACGTGTGACAAATGTTATCCAGCACCACTCCCTACCCGTGGATTACAATCAAATGGCAAGCGTACCAATTAGTTTACGTCGGAAACCTTTCGTCTATTTCGTCAACGGATCCCTGCGGCCCCTGAACAAATTTCGCGAGTTTCCTACATCTTGGAAATCTCTTTCATTCGGAAATATTCCACAAATACTGTTTCATCCGGTCGTTATGTACCGCCTCG
>JASANG010002993.1:0-30690 GCA_030248215.1 Enoplolaimus lenunculus
TTTTAGGTTGAAAATATTTTTCTTGATAATTAAGTAGTAAATCGTTTATACTGATTTGCCTTGAGCATAGCGTTTCATATATCTGTAATGAATGTTGTGCCATTGCGAAACAGAAAAATCTCAGATAAATAGCAATTCCTACTATTACAGAAATTTTTAATAGGAGGGATACCACTGGAATTCAGGTTTGATTACGAAACCATTTGACAACATATTTTAACACCGTGCCCCTGAGTAGCCGTCGTAGCTTTAGTAAAGTGTCGTTGACTATAAACCTGTAAACATGTCTCCCTGGTCTTTCCTGAAGTTTTAGATGCATGTATTCACATTCCTCCTATATACTGGGAAATTTAAGGGTGGAATCAACGGTTTGTCCCTTCTACAGCGGCACCGGAAGCAGATCAGAATTGGAGGGCCACAATGGTACCTAAAATGGTTGACTGCTACAGTGTTTCCGTTCCAGGGTAGGCATCGCTTAAAGCAGTATAACGCCGCAAAGCAACAAAAGTGGGGCTTTAAGGTGTATTGCAGGTGTGGCACTGATGGCCTTTTGCATGACTTTTTTATTTAAATAAAGAAAAATCCGATAATAATGGTCATGGCTTCAATGTTGTCATGCAACTGTGTTCTGGCTTGTTTCTTAGCTTTATATAAAATATACGCCGACAATTATTTCAGTTCGGTGAAACTTGTTCAAGCCTTTCTGGATCATGGGTTATTTTGTGTTGGGCCAATTCGGCCAACTCGAATGTAGCGTTGCCGATTGAAAAGCGAGAGTGAATTAAAAGCCGAAGGTAAAAGGTTGTTCGACTACAGGGTTGATGCTAACTAACTTTGATCGTAAAGCAGTCAATCTCATATCGTTGTACACCGCAATACAACCGCTTTGTACGGTAGCTCGTTGGATGAAGGGAAACTCGAAGAAGAATGAAGCGAGCGGTTAGAGAGATATATGCTGCCCAAACATTGTGTTGTCTTATTACACACATGTTTGGAGTAAATCTGCTGGGGATGATGAACAATCTGAACAGATTGAAGCATAAGAGTAGGCGTTGCTACATGCGGATAGTTTTTTGGATGCTTCATAGTGGTGTAACTATGCGTAGCTTTTGTACAAAAGGCACGGCCGCTCAAATGGAAATTCCAGCAAAGGAACGTGTTGCGCTTGTCGAGTGATATTTGGACGTTGCAAAAACGTTGATTAGTTTGCGAAAATGTAATGCAAAATGACGGCGGCCTAGTCGCTACACTCCTCTGGAGCTAGCGCCTAAGCGCCGCTTAAAGGTGGCAACAAGGTCTACCAATGTTCTTTCTGTGACTCGGTATGATAACGTTGGTAGTTTCCAATTAAAAATGAAAAAATCGTGCGAACTGCTAGTACGAACCTTGCAACGGCAATCTAGATGGAAATGGTGCAAATGGTTTGTTGCATTGTGTCCCAACCTTGGGTGCGACCGTTCCATATCCTTATGTCAACAAATTTTGTCTGAGGTAGAACAAAATTTCGGTTAAATGATGCTTTCTTCCGTACTGATTCGACGTCGAAACGAATCCTTATCTGATTAATAACGCGTATGCCTACCAGAATTCAGTGTCATGCGCGGAAAATAAAACATCTTTGAAACCTTTAAGTGAGTACTTCAATATCCGTTTCCGTTTATTTTACTACTTATCCGTTTACACCCTGGTGTCATGCCATCAAACTGCAAACCAGCAGTGTACAACCGGAGGTCGGTCTCCGGCTCCGGTTGAATTTTTGCCGGAGGTTCGGGTAGTTTCGGTAGTGAAACTTTGCATAGTTTTACACAATAGAACTGCAGATATTTGCTAAAATTAACAAATTAAACATCATTTTTATCTAACTAATATATAAGTGTCTAAATTAACTAGTGCCACCCACAGATTCGACGTTAACAAAAATGACGCCATCTAACGGGTAGACTACATAATGAGAATACCACATGGTATTCATTTGCAAGTCACGGATCACAAGCAGTGAATCGTATAGAGAAGACTATAACTTGATATCAGTTTCGCCAACAATCTGTATACGTTTCCGTTTAAAAATTACCGGAAATTTCATTATTTTTACGCTCAGAATCTCGTATATATCTCTGAATTTTTTATTACAGATATGCTACATTTGTACGAAAGGAAATAAAAATAACGAAATTCATCCAAAATGTAAATTTTGCTCTCAATAATAAAATGGTAAAAGCTTATATAGTTTAGCACAAGTGATTTCGATGCAAAATTTATTGTCCTCTGGCTCAGGTAGAAAACAATGTGAGAGCGTGTTTATTTCTACCGGTCGTGAAATGCAAAGGTATGTCATCTTAATAACTTCGAGGAAGAGGTGCGTTTGAACCATGGGGTACCATCGGAGGTCTGCCTGCGGCTACAAATCGAACTCCGGTTCCGGCTGAATTCTAAACGCGGGCTCTTTGACTCTGGTGGAGTCAAATTTGACTCAGTATGTGTAGTCTCGTAGAGCCTATTTCGGAGATAGTCAATTTGACTCACCATTTTTTGCAGTAAATACCCTAAACGTGCATCACAGAGAGAGTTCTGACATGCGTTACGGTAGGGTTATATAAGTTTTCAATGTTAGGGTAGGGTTAATATATCACAGAGAGAGATGTAAACACGTGTTAGGGTTGGCGTATATAAGTTTTCATTGTTTAGGGTGGAGTTAACGAGTGACAAAACGTTACTGTGAACACTGCGTTAATGGTTTCGTTTGTACGCTTAGCACTTATTAAAAGCCTTTTCGTAGAGATATATCAAAAACAGCTAGAAGAACAAATTTTTTGACATATTTATCAAATTATTATTAAAATTAGTAAAGTAGCATCATTTTTATTGCTTAATTTTGTTTCACATCCGGCTCTGACAAAATTTTTTGACCTCCGTGTCCGCCAGAACCGTGATGCAGCCCGATTTTGAGTTGGAATAGTCCAAAGTGTAATTTACTACCCCTTGGGTTATCCAAAACTGGTAGGTTGGATGATTTAGCAGTCTGTAATTTGCTTTATTTCATAGTTGTGAAATATTGTTCGACTGTCTTTAGCTACGGGTCCATTGAATTATTTAACGACGCTGCCAAATACAGTGACACAGTACGCGTCTAAAAATCCTGCGAAAATTAGCGTTCGCCGCTGCATAACAAGCCGGATTAATTGTACTATTTATGTAACTTAAGTAGTAGCTAAAGTTATACGCGAATGTCGATACACAAGGCTGGCAAAATCCGTAAACGGTTGCAACAACAAAATACGGTGACCATAGCAAAGCGAACGCGCCAACTATTAGAGTAATTACACGGAACGCCTTGTAAGCTGCAATTTGGCGTCGTTTTGCTTCTCGCCGGGTTCGACGCTGTTTTCGAGCTAAAATGGCTTTAGCTGGAGCGTGAAGCATTTCCAAGAACGTACCACTTGGTGACGTTGATTGACCTAAAGAAGGTGACCGAATACTTTGCAGTGAACCTTTGAAGGGCCTTCGAATCATTGGCGAGGCATTCGATGACCGTATCGTTTCAAGATTTAAGCCGCGATGTAAATTATCTGTTTGATTTGCTAAATTAAGATCATCTTGTTGACAAATTGTTTTTAACGGTCGCTCGGAAAATGATGAAGATCCTGGTGGAATCGAGTCGTTTCCATCGTTGAGAGAAACCGTTTCAACACCTGTGTTGCTTCCGCCAATTCCAAAACATGCTAAAAATCCCCACCGATCTGGTGCAACTATTGACAACATACTAGACTTGAAGTCTAAGTTAGAATAGCTATCAGCGTTAGATATTCGACCAATTAGCGATACTCTAGGCGTTTTTGTTGACTGTTCCGGTATAGTAGTCGAGGTACCTGGATCTATGCTGAGTAAGCTACCGTAGCCACTTTTTGATTGATTTAATAACCATAAGTTTTTGCTTGGTCGCCGACCGCGACAAATATTAACGTGACTGCTGTTTTCTTCAATTGTGGGACAGTGTTGCTCATGCGAATATAAACAACTTACACCTGGAGACTCCAAGTAAAACGTGGAAGGTTTCGAGTTTGCTGAATTGTGAATTGTGATTTTAGGGGTTGGTTGAGCTGAGCTTGTTTTTGGCGATTCCACCGAACTGATTTTCGAATAAAAGTTGTGTTTGCTTGCTGGTGTAATATCTTTACTTGTTTCCAACGAACAGTTACTATCAGCAAAGAGACTGTCTGAATATGATAGCTTGGTGAATGCTGATGTTGATACATTTGGAAATGTGTTCGATATACGCAGCTGGTCATAGATATTGACGTTAATATTAGCTTGCGATAAAATTTTGGGTAATATTTGTTTGCCAACGCCAGGTTCTTTTTCCAAGATTCCTTTTGCGGTTGACTTTTTATGAAGCAATCGTCGGAGACTTGATGAACGCCGGTGTAATTTGGCGATTTGTGCTGAACAGGGACGGGCTGTGGCTGCGTTGGTGATAGAAAAATGTTCGTTTGGTTGCACTGAGCTTGGTACGTCGCTATCTACGGAGGTCAACTCAAATTTAAACTGCCGCTCTGCAAAACTGGAATCTGACTCGCAAGCTGAACATTGTCGTTGGGGGTTTTGTTGTACCTTGGTCGTAGGGTCGTCTGGAGTAACATGTATTTGGTCCGGGGAGAGACGAATTTTAGATGATTGAATAGAATCGGTTCCTAGAGTAAAGGAAAATATATTGCAGAGTGCAGCTGTGCATACTCTGAAGCCAATTTTTTAAACATTCATTCAGGTGAAGCTGTGTGAATGAATGTATAAATTATGTAAATTGTGGGGTTTTAAGCTTGTTTCAGGACAATTAATGTTGACTATTAATGAAATTATGCCAAAATACAAAACAGATTTCGAATTTATAAAAAAGCGTTTTACAGTGTTACACTTTTCCGGACTACACAACCTGGGTCAATATTCGACTCCGCCAGAGTCAAATTCGACTCTGGCGTAGTCTAATTTGACTCAGTTTGTGTAGTCCGGAGAAGCCTATTTCGGGAAGAGTCAATTAGACTTGTGAGGAAGTCACACGTCCTATAGTTTCTAACTAAGTTTCTGTAGTAAATTCTGTACGAAACCAAGATTTAGCGTTTGCATGGTTGTCAACCACGTGGCATATTTGCATGATGTGTAATAATTGTGTATTTAAACCGTTGTATTTTGCTCGCAGACTTCACTTGTATTGTTTTCTTGTTTTACGAAGGTGCCTCCGGAAGCCTTACAGTCTTATTATAAGAAGGTGCTTAGCGCAGCCTTTGCTTTAATATTAAGATTGCTTCAGGCAATCTTCAGCCGATAACTTACAGATTGTGCGGTCCTTCTGGGAGCCGTACCGTTCCTCTGTTACAAGCTGGCATAGGCGGTGGGTTTGCGAGTTTGTTGTTGGCGTTTCCTAATAAACGGGTTCTGAGGAAAGTGGATTACCACTTGACTATATGCTGGTGGATTGAACCTATCTTGTAAGGAAATATGATTCCTTACATTGGCGCACTGAGTAGGATAGGTTCTAGCATTGTCAGTGTTTTTTGCACAGCGTGTTTTATTGTACAGCGTGTGCAATAAACTTGTAAACCTACAGTGTGAGTTTTGTGCAGTTATATTGTAAGTCAGACAAGCTGCAACGATTATTTACGTGTGCAAAGTTTAATGTTTTGTCTGCAAAAGTTTTTAAGTGGAAATATGACACAGCAGCCGAATTGTAGATTGTCGCAGAGAGATTCCCGGGATGACAGGGCCAAGCAACGGGATGTATTGAAAGAATGGGATGAATTTAAGACCCAGTGGGAGGCCAATTTGGTAACGTCAGCACAGGAGTGTAGCGATGACGTTGCACATCTGATGTGTTAGATTTTGGTAATTCGGGGACACGGCAGCACGAGCAGTCCGAAGCAGGGGTGCAGGATCGCGCATCGTCTCCTCCCAACGACCCAGGGCAAACAGGGGCAGCAGCGGTGCCGGTTAATGTGCAGCAAGTTGTCGGACAGGGTGATCGTTGTGCTTCAGCAGATGATATAGGTTCAGAGGTATGGTCAGGGTTCTGTGCAGCTCCGCAAATGGCTATGTCGAGGGCAACGTCGGGGCGAACGGAGCATTTTATTGAGCCATACGCTAACCCCTTTGGGCCGTTTTTTGAGTATGCGGCACCGATTAAGGTATGTGATGTCGTTGATTACAAAACGGTTATCGCGGTATTTGCGTCTGCAATGTTTATTATTTTAGATTGCAGGACGCTAAGGTTTGCGATGCAACAAGGTTTTTCGCTCCACAGTTGTGGGACCATTGATGAAAAAGGGGCCTTCAAAATCTTTCGCAATGGCTCATTATGCTCGTGAGATTTTACTTACATCATAGCCAGGGTGGTGCAACGGGATATTGAGACTGGAATATCGCAGTTAAACGTGGCATCGTTGGCCTCAACGCTCTATGCAAACAGCTCTAGGGTTGTGTTGCTTATGGGAGGTGAGTCTCGATTTTCTGCAGGGCTTCGGCTCCAAGATGTTCAACAGTGGACGACATTGCCGGGGAAAGTAGTTGGCAATCCAGGTAGAGAATGGAATCTTGCGTGCTTTACGTAAAGAGTTTCCGCCCGGAATAAGATCAAATGCTAAAATTGTTATACTGGGTGAAGAAATTGGAGATTGTTTTCGGCAAGTTGTTAGTTCCGATAATGTGGAATTCTTGACCAGGTGTGGCGCTACAATTCCTGAGATATTGTGTTGGGTAATTGATCATTTGATTCCGTACGAAGCAGAGGTGATTATTTTTGTCATGGGGAAGGAGCGGATATTATTCATCGTTATATACGGCATGTGCTACAAATGGTGCAACGGTTTCGCGGGTCTCTGGGCGTGATGGTTTGCACATTAATACCGGAACAGATGGATAAGGATGTTATGGCAATCGTGGACCGAGTGACCAGCGACCTGGATTATCTGACGGATGAAGGGCTTTGTTTGCTATGTCGGTATGGGGTTAATCTACGTCAGCGTTCACCAGCAGCTTGGCGGGCCGCAATTCCAATGAATTGTCTTCCGGTGCGAGCGGCATTACAAGAAGGGTGGAATGAACTGAGTGTAATGATTAATGATGATTTATCAGCGGATAATTGATTGGCAGTATTGTATCGTAAAACATAATGTGCCGTGAAATATTGTAGATGTTGTGCGCTAGTATTGGTTAGGTGTTTAAAACCCCGAGGAGTGTGATGAAGTCACACGTCCTATAGTTTCTAACTAAGTTTCTGTAGTAAATTCTGTATGAAACCAAGTTTTAGCGTTTGCATGGTTGTCAACCACGTGGCATATTTGAATGATGTGTCATAATTGTGTATTTAAACCGTTTTATTTTGCTTGCAGACTTCACTTGTGTTGTTTTCTTGTGTTTATGAAGGTGTCTCCGGCAGCCTTCAGTTTTATTTATTATAAGAAGGTGCTTAGCGCAGCCTTTGCTTTAATATTAAGATTGCTTCAGGCAATCGTCGGCCGATAACTTACAGATTGCACGGTCCTTCTGGGAGCCGCACCTTACCTCAATTACAAGCTAGCATAGGCGGTGGGTTTGCGAGTTTGTTTGTGGCGTTTCCTAATAAACGGGTTCTGAGGAAAGTGGATTACCACTTGACTATATGCTGGTGGATTGAACCTATCTTGTAAGGATAATACAATTCCTTAAAGACTCACCATTTTTTGCAGTGTAATATTATTGTTTATACTCTGAACTATCGAAGAACTTACTTACTCCCACTGACAATTTTTACAAAAAACACAACGTGTAGTGTTGCTTTCGCGTTTTTCTTTGCCTCATGGACTGTATATTGCATAGCGGAGTCATGGGGCCACCCAGACAGCGTCCCTAACCGGAATCAAAACCAAAACTTTGTATTGAAATTGAGTACTAAAATTGTGTTTCGCTTCTCGCTTACGAGTTTTTTAACCTTATTGCGCGGCCTCGCGTGGACAATTTATGAATACGTCACTAGAATAGATGAAAAAAATTTCAAAGCAATAAATTTATGGTATAAATATTTCTTATTTATTATTAATCTGGTCCAATACACTGCAAAAAATGGTGAGTCAAATTAACTCTCTCTGAATCGCAAACTGAGTCGAAATTCGACTCAGTCAGAGTCAAATTCGATTCACTAAATCGCTCAGTGAGTCGAGTTTGACTTACCGAGTCGAATTTTGACTCAGTTTGTGTAGTCAGGAAAAGCCTATTTCGGAGAGAGTCAATTTGACTCATCATTTTTCCAGTGTACCTTCCAGCATTGATTCCGCATAACCACCGTTATCGAGCAGACTCTGTGATGATTCTGATATCCGTGGAATCAGCTTAGACGTATTCGCTTGTTCCGAATTTCCGTTTGCATTTTTGGCTGTCTGCCCACCGGCAAATAAACAGTAACTGATTTGAGCCATTTGAATTTGCGTTGACATCAACGCCATAAGTTGTCGCTCACGCGCAATGCTTCGAGCTTCATGTGCGTGAGCAACCTGAAATTCAAGTATAAATTGCACGTTTTATTTCCAGGATCGTACCGTTTTTCTAGAGCTGGAATGGAGTATTCGTTGGCTTTAGACTAACTTTCGCTTATGCTTAGGCTTAGTTTTAGGCGTCCTTCGGTTGAGACTTAAGTTAGAAATATAATTGGGCTATTGTTATGCCCCTAAAAGTAGCGTTCGTGAGTGTTTAGTATAATAGTTATAAATTTCAAAATTTACTTACTTAGACTGTTTTGATTTTCTTTTATAACTGCATATATTCATAAATTAATAGTTCAGATATTTTTCAACACGGTAAGCCGACTCGCACGTTTGATTCTGGCGGAGTCGAATTTTGACTCAGTTTGTGTAGTCCGGAAAAGCCTATTTCGGATGGAGTCAATTTGACTCACCATTTTTTGCTGTGTATGCTGCTATGAATATAGGTAAACATTATATTCAGTTTATCTTAGGATACTTAACGTTTGTGGACTAAATTTTCGACTGTGTATGAGACTTACTCGAAAAATTTGGCAATATAAAATTATGATCGCGATAAGGACACACCAATAATACGCGATATACAAGGTTGTGTTTATCGTTGGATTAACTAAAAACGGAGCGTAACATTTAAAGCGTTCAATAGGTTTTCCAAACGATAATCGAGGCCATCCAAAAATAATGATTGCAAACAGCGTCCACGGGATTATCCAGCTTAACGCAATCGCAGCTTGAACTCTTCGTGGTGATAAAAGCTTTCGATGCCGAGCTGGGAAGCAAACGGAGCAATAGCGGTCTGCTGTTATAAGCAGGACGGTGAAAATTGAAACTAAGCAGAGCGTGTAATCAAGGCATAGCCATATTTCACACATATTTCGTCCGAGGATCCATTGGTTTCCAAACAACACGTACAACGTGAACGTCGGAAATCCTTCGATGCCGATAATCTGAAAGTAGCGATTATGTTCGGTGCGTACGCAGATGGTGCCACCAGGGCGCTCAGTAGTCTATAACCGGATATCCGTTTCCGGCAAAAATCGGTATCCGTTTCCGATATAAGTAAATACCGGAAATTCCGTTATTTTTATGATTAAAAGTAGTGGTAAATCACGTATACATATTAGTGAGGACACGTTATATGTCCAAAAAGAGCGGAAATTGCAGCATATGAATATATCAATGGATTTCAGAATTGTAGTTTTGCCACGAGATTCAATGTGAAACTACAAATGCATCTTGTTGGGTTTGCTCACCAGGTTTCGTCGACAGTGGGGACAAAGTTTAGGTCACTCAAAATTAAAAGCTTGCTTTTACCGTATGATTTAACACAAGAATACGTCTATCTTGAACCTCGCTTTGCTCGCGAGGTTGCTGTAATTGAGCGGTTTTGATGTTAAAAACTCAAAAGTGTCTTGGGATTTAATATATACTTACAAAAAATAAGTGTGACTTGTTTAGTTCGCTCCACGCATAAGTTTCTGATGTTCTGATGAGTTCCCCCAATTAATCCACGCCCAAACTTAAATTTTTTAAAATTCGAATGATCTTTTGCCGGAGTCGGAGGTAGAAGTTCGGTTGTATATACCCAGATTGACAGCGTGACAAAACACTTATTTGACTACACACGGTTAACCAAACGTCTCCTTTGGGAAAACTATCAATCGACTCAGCTTCGTAATCCCCTGATCATTCCACGCCTAAAATTTGAATTTTCGAAAAATTCGATTTTTTTAAAATCCCAAGTGGATAAACGAGGTGTTGTCAAATAACTGATTTGGCGCGCTGCCAACGATTTGGGTCGGCGGCAAATCAGTCATTTGTGTTTAATTCGTTAATCAATCGTTTGATTGCAATAAATTTATCACCATTGTACTCAGCTCCGCAACCTGCATCAAATGATATATAATTTGTCAAACTTTTTGACAAAAAATTTCTTTGGGTCCCAGAGGGGCCCAGGGAACAATTTAGCCTAGGGCCTGAGAAACCTTGTTCATTTGCACATGTGTGCAACTACTTGTGTTTTGCTGATTTCAAAACTTTTCTAACCTATATGACAGAGGTCAGGTTTAAACCCGTTGCTTAATGTTCTTTCGTTGTTGTCCCGGGTATCCCGGTTCATCCACAAAAATACGGCCTCGAAGCTGTCCCGCCTGCCCCAGCGAAACAAAATGCGCTCAACCCTTTCCCACCAGCCCAGCTAAAATACAGGTGCACGAGTGTTTTAATCTTGCACTGTGGACCTATTGCTATTACGCGAGTATATATAAACAGGACGACCCTCAGAGTAAACATAAGCCTTAGTAAACAAAATTTTTAAAATTTACCAAGTCGGAAACGGCAAGAGACGCGATAAAATAATTGCTCGGCTGACGAATAGCACTGTCGATATAATATGATATTAGAACGAGAAGATTTCCCAGTATAGTCACAATGCTAATTAATCCAATGAATGTAATAATTAAAATTGACTCAAATGCGTTGTAAACGATAGTTGGTGCAGCCAAAACAAACAGTTGCGTCACATTGTGTTGCATAGTTGCAATTAATAATAAGCGTATATATAAATTGTACTTGGTTTAGGATTTTGCTATTAAATATTAAAATAGGTAAACTTTTATTTGGACACTAAATCGTATCCTCGACATCGATTTATTCATATTGACAATTGGACTGTCAAAAACGTCGCTTAGGTCAAAACAGCCATAACAACAGCGAGAAAGCAAACGAAACTCTGATTGATAGTCTATCTGGTTATATATGAGTTTGAAACAGGAGGTAAAAGAACTAATACGGCGGTCAACAAATCTTGCCGAAGCCAGAGCAGGAGCTAAAACCGAAATGCGATTCAAAATTATATCATAAACTTAGCGTTAAATTTGAACATTCGTTTTTATAAAATCTGTGCAATGAAAGCTTGCACAATTTCTACAATTATAAAATTCAATTCCCTGTATGGCACAAATTAATATAAATACGAAATATTTTCCTTCGGAGCTGTACACAGAGTCCGACATCCGGTTGTAGCATGCAGAATTTTTAAAATATTTCTTGTATAAGTTTAACAGTGAGTTTAGTACCAGTTCAAAAGTTCGAACTGGTTCATAAAAACTCGTGTTTCGGTAAATAGACATGTGCTGCAAGAACTTAAGAAAACACCAAGGGTAAGGGAAGTGCTGTACTCGAACGAGCTTCGCGCGACGCATACTGTAGTGACCTGAATACGAGGGGGAGGCTGATATTTATTTGGCCTCTCCAGAGTGTACCTTCTGTTATTCGGTTACGGACTGTTATTTATTTTTAACCCGCCCTCCGCCTCCCTTCGTTACTATATATATTCGGTATTGCAACTACTGTATCGACCCGAATAAGGGGGATATTAAGAGGGGGTCCTCATTTTGAGTCCGGATCAATAGGAGTCCGTATCCTTAATAAGAGTCCGTAAGCGGATAGAGTCCCTAAACCCTAATTAGAGTCCATAAATGTCAATTAACCCTAATTGTAGCGCATTAATGACTCCAGGACCATATAATTTGTTCGAAACTTTAAAGCGTACTTAAATTTTGAAAGTACATTCCTAAATATAACCTTGTTTTATCGAAGACAAATAAACGTTTAATCTAACGGATAATTCCTGTACCGGATATATATCAGTAACGAAGGACGGCGGAGCGTGGGTTAAAAATAACAGTCCGTAACCGAATAACAAGAAGGGTAGTTAAGGTGGTCACGGTCGCTCAAGCATGCGAAGGAAATTACGGATTACAGGCTTAATCGGAGTGCGCAAGACGCGGAATTTACCCAGTATCGGATACTGGTGTCATGTGCTAAAGGAAACTTGGGGATATTAGGAGTACCTGGGAAAAGTAGTTTAATAAATCTAACGGGGTTAGATTTATTATTCTACAACGGATTGGGCCAAATCTATCGGGGTTAGATTGGTCGGTAAAATTTGGTGTAACTCTAACGGGGTTAGAGTACACGGTTTTACGGGGTGTAATTCTAACGGGGTTAGGATTGCACGGATTCTGGGAAACAGTAAAAGGATTGTTATCGGTAAAGCCAGTGGCTGGATTAAAACAGATTCAGGCGTCGGCTTTAAGGATTCCGGCTCAGGTTGTCAGGTAAATTGCATAACCTGTGATTTACTGGTGTTAAATATTGGATATTCGGTGTTATAGCGGATTTGGGTTTAATAAACATTTACCGGCCGCGTTTACTAAATCAGAGCGATAAGCGGACATCGAGAGAAGGACTGCATAATGGAGATACAGGATACAAGGCTTGGCTAAAATCACGAACTTCTCACAAGGCCAAATAAATATCAGTCCACCCTCTTATTCGGGTCACTACAGTATTTGTTGAATTAAAACTTTATTTGTGAGCGATAATGCAAGGATGTACTTTAGAAATGTACTTTCAAAACTTTAGTACCCTTTAAAGTTTCGAACTCAACGTTTTTTGGTCGTGGAGTCATTTATGCGCTACAATTAGGGATAATTGACATCTAAGGATTCTAATTAGACGTTTAGGGACTCTATCCGCTTACGGACTCTTATTAGGGTTAGGACTTCTATTGATTGAGACTCAAAATGGGGACCCCTCTTATTATCCTCTCTTATTCGGGTCGCTTCAGTACGTCACGATAGAAATTTAGTTTTTGTAAAAACGCGTGGCGGCGTACATCAAAGTGCAGCGTATCCTAAAGGGCATATTTGTTAGTTAAAGGTAATCATCATCATAATGAGATACCTTTTTTAAAAGGCTAAAATGTTAAATCAGAAAATAAAGTCGTTTAAATTTGATTCTTATAATCAAAGTAAAAGGGCAAAGAATAACAAAATAAAGGTTTTGCAAGCCGAATAGTCAATTTACATACGTGTGAGAGCTAAATATTAATTTAAAATGCATGAAAGCCAGTCAGTTCTTTGTTTTAAGACTTATAAATGAATATTTAATAGACTACAATTTTTTTTATTTTTTAGCCTTTTTTCGAGCTCAGTAAATCAAGACTCCTTTTCATTGTTAATCTGCTTAGTTTAAAACCGGATTCAGTACATTAGTCATTGAGTTTTCTTCAATTATAAATCTGTGGCCATAGACAGACGGTGCCAGCCGACGATATCCAATGAGATCTCCCTCTCAGACACAAGCGCTGGCGATCGTAAACAATCCAATTAGCTCGGAGATTTTTGATGCGAGTCGCTCTATGTAAAGTTGGAAATGAGCGAGAAGACAAACGCAATTAATTAATATGAGCAACGAAAAATTAAGAATTTGCATAAAGTTTTAGAAAATTTACCATTATCGGAGGAAAAAATTTTCTGATGCGGTTACCTTCTGGAGTCCCTCCCGGTCCCAGAAAGCTGTTAACGATATTACATGATAAAGATGTAGGCATTCATATGTACAAAGAAAGAAGCTAGCGAAAAACCAAACGTAACTGATCAATTTACAGAACGGAAAAATTAGAAATAGTGTTATTTAGGAAATTTTCCGTTTTCAATAAAAATTCTGGTTGGGGATATATACTCTATGGATCCCTCGGTGAAAGGTGTCGATTTTGTTACATGAAAGGTAAGCAGGCAGTTGTACGGTTAAGATTTTCTAAGCCCGTACACGATTTTTGAGGTCACGTAACTCGCAAAGAATCAACTATTAATAATTGACATCTAAGGATTCTAATTAGACGTTTAGGGATTCTATCCGCTTACGGACTCTTATTAGGGATACGAACTCCTATTGATTGGTACTCAAAATGGAGACCCCACCCCTCTTATTACCCCCCTCTTATTCGGGTCAATACAGTACGCAAACATATTTTTTCAAACAGAGAAAATTTTAAACAAACCGCAGGGCCAGAAAATAGGTTGAGTTATTTTATATGGAACTATCCGTATAAAAATTTGGTCACGAACAGCAACTGAGGACAGTAAGACGGCCCTCCTTGCATGTACCTAACGGTACCATACCATCTTGAGGTCAGCCATAAGTGAAACCAAGCGCATTAAAGACTTGGTGTCCTAATAGTTGCAACAGCAATCAAACTACGACTGAACGACCGTACAATGGAAAGGTAAGAACCGATAAATGATAAATTACCTGCGTTGTAGCTTTAGAGTATAATTATATTCAATTCACTAATTTATTTTATGTATCATATAAAAATTCTTGAGAAGTTTTGTGTGTCTGATTTAGACGCATGTTTACCTTTAAAAAATATCAACGTACACTTAAAATCGAATAGATGCAAAGTTTCTGCAACCGAGCTTAATAAATTATTCACGATATAAAGATGAACTGGCACTTAAAATCGATCGGCCCTGCCATGACTCAGAACGGAAGACCAGATGGCCAGTGCAGCACTGGAAACACTGAAAATGGCACGAAATGTTTTCTAGCGGTTTCAGTTTTGTCGCTTTCCCAGTATTCATAAAAAATTGTCTTGAAGTTTCAGGACTCTCACTTTCTTAATTTTCAATATTAACCCCTTCTCACATTGAGTTGCCTATAGGCAACTTAGCGCAGTGTATATGCGTTAAATAATATATATCGCACCGTGTTTAACAATTGCAACACGTATACATAGTACTAAATCACCACAAGACCTGAGAGCCCCCTCGGGCTCGAGCGTCAAGCTCCTATAGCTGAGTGGTGATGGTATATGCCTCCCACTCCAGTCACCGGAGTTCGAATCCTAGCATAAAAGTAGCTCTCAGGGGAAATAGAAAATATTCATGTGAGAAAGGGTTAAAATGTTTAGAATTTCAAATAGTAAAATGATGGTTTAACCAGCTCAGTGATTCCTGGCTGAAATGGTTAGAATGTATGTCTTATGTTCAAGAAATTTTACAATGGTCAAACTATTAATACAAGAAACAATTTTTTCCTTTCAAGTGGTTTTCAAGAATTAATTTTCTGAATGAGTGTAAACGAGTTGCTCTTATATTTGAGTAGTGAATATTAATAATCGAATGTCAAGATATACTTCGGATTGAGCGCAGGCTCTTACAAGCCAAATTTTCCTTTTGGACGTATCTTAAGTATAAAGATTAAATGAATTTGGTTAAGCTTTAGCTCCAATTTCTGGAGTCGTCTTTAATGACAAATCTTGACTTTGAAGGCTTTCATGTTTGGCATATCAGCAAAACGAGTCTTATATTTCAGACATATTTGTCTTTATATATCAGAAATATTGCGCTTAAATCTGTTTTGCGTCTAGAACGTCGTATATACATTTAATACTTTTTGTAAATGATACTATGAACATTGATATACTTTCTGCTCAGTTTAGGTGCATCTCATTGGGTTTCCGACTCGAACTGAACTGAGTAACTTTCTGCTCAGTTTAGGTGCATCTCATTGGGTTTCCGACTCGAACAATGAGACTTTCTGCTCAGTTTAGGTGCATCTCATTGGGTTTCCGACTCGAACTGAACTGAGTATAATACGAAAATTATACATTACCGAGATTTATACACACGCAAGCCGGCTCGTCTTTCACAATAGTCGTCCGAGCTTTTTTCCAAAATTTAGCGACAATTAATTTGATGGTTTCAAGTTTCCAAACCTGGCCCCGTGGAAACAGAATAATACGACTAAAACGGTTCAAAATAACAAAATCCAGCGACTAATGGTTTGGAGTGTGTGTATAAGGCAGCCGGCAATAGAGACTGAGAGGCCACCCTTTCCATTTTGTTTACAAACCATAGAATGGAATTTCTTAGAGAAAATATTAAACAGGTTACTATACCATTTAAATTATTAAAATCTACAGCGTTTTCCAATTTATATATCGCGCACCAGCTTATAAATGTGTCCATCTCATTTTTTAATCAGCTACTGCGCCTGCGGCGTCTTTGGCACGATAGGTATCGGGGTGTGGCCGTCTTCGAAATTTTAGGAACACGATTGAAAAAAGCAATTTTCAGACGTCTGGGCCAATGTTACTTTTAGGGGCGTCACTCAAAATAATATTTCTGATATATAAGAAAAAATTTCTCACATTTAAGAAATATAACTAGCAAGGTGCACTTGAAAAGTGTTTCTGTTATAACAGAAAAAATTTCACAAAAACTTCGAAATAATGTCTGAAAATATACGTTTTGTAGTTATTCTTTGAAAAATTGTCTTAAATATCAGAAAACATTTTCAGATTTGCTACAGAAAATACTTTTAAATTCAGAAATTCTTTTTATGTGTAACAGTAGATTAAGCGAGCGTATTCCTTAGCCTAAGCCTAAGCAAAAAATGTAATCTAGAATCTAAACCTACTGTTTTGTACACCGACCGGAAACCCTGAGGCACTTTAAAGTAACATGGGCCGACGTCTGAATTGTATAGTGCAAAAAATGACGTTATACTCTGTGGAAATGAATTTACTGGTTACGCCTTGTCGATGTCTAAGTCTACTATAGATCACTGATGTATCGCGTTATAAGTACTACGAAAATATAGCGATGGTGTTTATTCCGAGTCCAGTTCCGTTTTGTATGGTTCGGAACTTGATCATTCGCGGCAACGATGGCGAATTTTTGCGTAATTTGACCAATTTCCGAGACTGCCATTATCTTTACTCTAAAGCGATGCTTGCAAATTGATTGATTGCTGTTTTTTATTTTACAGCCGTAGATAGAATTGCAATTGGAATTCAAAAATATATTTTAAAAATGTTCGCTTCTTTTTCAAATTTAGTCAACGGATTGAACAGCTGCTTACAAATTATGAAAAATTTGGCTCAACTATATAGCTGAAAGTTTTGGCAAAATTTCTATTGCAGTCGCAATTCAATGTCCGGTAGAACTACATTTGATACCATCAGCGCTTTATCAAAGACCACTGTCTAGAGGAAATCAAAAATTCGAATTCAAAAATAGTGCCAACAAAACAATGCTTTCTTGTTTGACACATTTTCATTTCACGTTTACAAGTACTAGCGAATGTAGAGGGGTGGATGGCGTCCAAGAACGTTGTCCAGAGCAAATCAAAATTTTGAAGTCAAAAATAGTTCCAACAAAACACTTTATTATACTTTCTTGTTTGACACTTTTTCATTTAGCGTTTACAAGCACTACACACAAAATAAATTGTCTTGTACTCAAGAAGTACTGTCTGAAATTTATGAGAATTAGGTATGTCTTAATACAGACTCCAGACATATACGTCTTGAATTCAAAACTTTTATTTCTTAACTTTTTCAGGAATATGGTCTAAAATTTTTTACGCTTTAGTCTTAAATTTAACACTTTGGTTTATGAACGATTAAGAAAAATATTTCTGAAATATAAGACAAATGTTTCTGAAGACAACTATGTCTGAAATATACACAAAAATTTGCCATGGAAACCAACTCCAAAATTGGGGGCTACAGCTCAACCAATACCGCAATTTTACAACCTAAGATACGTCCAACATGTAAACTTAGGTTGGGGGCAGCCTGAGATCAACCCGAAATATCTTTGAAATTTGATCATATATATTTTTTACACATGTAAAAATAAGAAAATTATTTCTTGAATATAAGACTACTTCTTGAACGAAAGAAAATTTTGTCTTATAAATTGGCAGTAGCAATTTCTTGAATATAAGATGTTTATGTTTTATCCATTTAAGAAACTAATTTCTTTGCTGTTTAAGACAATTAATGTCTGAAATACAAGATATTTATGTCTTGAAAATTTATGAAAGTAAAAGTCTTGAAATTTTAAGACATTTTATTTTGTGTGTAGCAGATTCAGAGAGGGCGGAGGGGGCGTACACCTCCATCAGAATTTTTTTGTGTTTAAATGGTAAGGTCCGTACCTTGCAAATTTTTACAATTTTCGCCGCAGAATTTTTGTGATAAAATGGTAATCTCCCTACATTATAATTTTTCGCCCTCAGAAATTTATTGGTGATAAAATGATGAGGTATCTGCCTTACAATTTTTGCATTACATAACATTTGCCAGCCCGCCCCCCCCGTCAGAAATTTTTGGATTTGCCTCTGTTTACAAGTCGATAGGCAGCTCAATTTGCTATCAGAGAAGCTGAAAAATATTACGAGGGGCATACAAGGATTTCACAAGATTTGCAATACAAGCGTGCCTTTACTGCTATAAGTGCCCAAGTTTTCTGGCGGCCGAGGACCCCAAGTGCGCATTCTATACCTACGGTTAGCCACGAGAGAAAGGATTTAATTTCGGAATGGCATAACCTCGTGAAAAAAGTTTTTTTTGTGAGTGAGTGATTAAAATTTTGACCCTGTAAACAACTTTTTGTCGTTTCTGCAAAATTTCAACAGAGAGATATCCATCCCATCCCTATCAGCCGGCTTGTATACGCCGCCCTGAGCGATCCACTTCTCCGAATTGATAAATAAAGTACTATAGTTGTTGACAGATTCCTTAATAAAATTAATATTGGTAATGCGAACACAACCTTAAATTGAGATGGTGAAATAATCCACAATGCGAGACAGGTTTAGTGTAATCTTTAGGTCAACCCTACCCTAAATTTAATTAAGATTTGTGGCATAGCGTCGAATATAGATGATACGTACATAATTGAACTAACAAAATGATTTCAAAAAAAGGCTGCTCGTATTGAACCAAAAACATTGGTTTTCAGGATCTTTTATAGACAGCAACTGAAAATTTCTCTAATTATAAATCTTGTTGTGAAACATACATCGGTTGATTGTTATGATTTTTCGCGATATTTCTGAGGTATCTTGGAGAAAGTGTTATGCTTTAAAATTTGGACAACTCCTATCAAAGTTTGATGAAATATGCATTGTTGTAAATGGCGTTCTGTTTAAAGTTTAGAATGCTTCATTCAATTCAGCACGGCCAACTCAAGACGTGATCGCTTTTACTGATGATAGACGGTACTACATACATTTGAAAATATCGATAATAAGGCTGAAGTTTGCCTACTTTGAATACAATTATTTCTGCTGCGTATACAGGAATAATACCATTATGTTGTGATTCCGTTTAGTGGTTAGGTTTTGAAAATTTTTGCATATTTTAGCTTCTCATGACCTTCCATAAGGTTTCCCTTGGGATGAAACATTTTCGAATCAAAAAGATTAACAATTTATATACGATTTGAATTAATGTGTTCAGATATCCGTTCGAGTCACTGTATTATTGTCAACAAATGAAACAAACATAAGTACAAAGCTACCAAATGATACGCGCAATTGTTATTTCTTAACTCCCGAAGTCCATAACAAACCATTATTATCGTTTTTGTCAAAAACCTGTATCCCATGAGTATTGTTGCTTTTCTTAATTGTCTGGAGAGAATCAATATTCAATAACGACCAAGTTTTATAGTTCATTAAACCTTGTTTTAGTATTGCGGGATACTTGTCTGAAATCATTTAGTTTCTTAAGAGTTACTGCAGTGTTTTTGAGACGGCCTGAAGGCCGTCTGTGTTAAAATGAGTCAAATTCTTATGGTACAGAATTTACAATGCTTTCTCAAATAAATATTTCAAGTTCGAGTCATTGTTTTGCTCTTTGGCTTAGCTGTCTGAAATCCAAATTGGTTGTAGAATTTTCGTGAAAATAATTGCTGCTTAGATCACAGTTTCAGAGAAAAAGCCCTCCCCCCAGTTTTTAGACACATGACTCCCCTAGAAAACGCGACTCCTATTTTTGACCTAAACGTGTGAAACGTGAATCTTATTTGCATCTCATTATGTAATTAATAATCTATATATTAAAGCTGTAACGCCCCACATACGTATTTTGGGCAGCGTTCCAGGACCGTATGAAACTTAATACAAGTTTGCAAAGACAAAAAATTGTTGCTTTAATATGCTGTATACATTGAAATGATGATATGGTTGTTTGTGTTGTCGCTTAAGTTTCAAAGCTGGGGCATGACTAGTTTAAAAACAAATGCTTTTGAACATATGCCAAAACCCAGTATAATAGGAGAGTTGCACACGTGTGAAACTACGGATTACTAGTTACTATTATAACGTGTCTACAACAACACGTAAATCAAGTATGTATATGTAACACCAAGAGTGGATGATGCAATTAAAGAATGTACTCGGCACGCGTTGAATTTTGGCCTACCCCCCTTGTTTAGGGGGTCTGTATGCAGTTATATATCGTAGTAAAATTATTGTGTTAATATAGTCATACACGCAGCGAACCTGGATGCTACTAGCAAATTGTAACCCCTCCCCTTGTTTAAGGTAGGGGGTAGATGTATTAAGACAATAGCATTATAAACCGTTACCATTGTTACGTACAGTTTAATGTTTTTGCTTTGGTCTGTATATGTGTTATGTTTCCTAAGCATTGAAGCGTGTTTTAGCAAATATGCTCATGTTTTTGGCATAATAATGACAGCCAGTTCTGGTAGAATTTTTACTTGTTTCGTTAGTTGCTTCTTTGATGTTTTTCGAAGGTTTGTGAGCGTCACGACATGACTTTAATTGTAGTTTTGCGGCACTGGTGTGAAAGTTAGTTACCATGATATCCTGATTTTTCATATAATAGCGTTGAAAATAAAGCCTTATTAACATTGGAGATTACACTTTAAATTACAAAGTTCAATTTCATTTTTAGTTCCAAAAAATAGGTTTTATAGTTTTGAGTTAGTTTTTAAGGTTTGAATAAAAGTTTTACATCACGCTACGCAGTATACTATATGGTACTTGTAATATTAACACTATGGATAATGATTTATCACAAAATACTGTCGGAACACAATCTTCTAGTGTTTCTAGCGCTACACTAATCGATCGTTTGCATGATAATTCGACTCTCATAGAGTGTAATTTTAATTTGTTGGATTCAATTGTTGCCAGACACACAACCATGGCTACTTCAGTACCTCATACTTCTGTCCAAGATGACTCGTTGTGGAAATTGATTAATTTTACAAAATTAGATTGTATCACTGCTAATATACCAGTGCACTCGAGAACCCTAATGATATTTTATGACTACAAATACAATCTAATAGCCTTAGGTTCTGTGAAATGTTCGGGTGCAATTAGTCCAGAGTTGTATGTTAGCGTGGGACCCAAATTCTTCATGTTATCGGTCATTGAGTTGTGTCAAATTAACTAGTAAACCTGGGTTGTGCCGAGTTTGTAAATTTCGTTGGACCACTCTTCGGAAAACTGTTGAATGTCAAGAACTTCCGTTGGTTGAAATATAACGCAAGCTAACCCGGTCCACTTCAAATGTTTCTCGAGAAATTTTTAGTCTCCCTTTCGTAAACGCTCCTCTCATTATCCCAATGATGCCAACAAACGCGCATTTATTTACGCATACAAACATCTTTAGCGTGATGAAACAACATAGCTGACCCCCATTAAATGAGGGGGTAGGTGTACTGAAGCATACTTTATTGTTAACCTCTTGCTTAAGCCCCCCTGATTGCGGGGGGATCGAAAAAAATTGCAACGCGTGCTGGTACATTTAGTACCATGCACAGCCCAAGCAGTTGGACACTCTTCTGCAAGGTGGACATGGTGTACGTTACACCTGTGTCATAAATTACGCCACTATGAATCCTTTAGGTGACCTTGTAGTACAGTTAGGAAGTTACTCAGCAGCTAGCTTGGAATAAATTGTGACCGGATGCGACAGATCTATTGCAGCTTGGAACTTAGTTCAGCGATAAAGCACGTCTGTTTCATCGATTTGTGTGTTCTTAACTCCAAGCAATACCTACAAGCAATGGTGAACGCGTGATTTGTTTGTTCGAAATTAATCTTTATCTTCAGCAACTGATGGTCGAAAATTGATTTAACTTCCTCATACACATATTCGCTCGAAAAACAGGATTTAAAAGTTCACAGCAAAAATTAAATGTCGCGTTTTTACTTGTTGACTTGTCACATGATTTTAACTTCGACTTACATTAAAAGGCTTCTGAAATGAAACAGCTTCACCTTAAGCAAAGATTTTTTTGTTGCAGGATATGCGTACCCGGTCTTCCTGACCCTATCAGGGCCTGCTTGTTAAATGTGATATTGTGTAACAACTAAAAACCACATGTTATAATTTGTAAACTGGGACGTCCCAAACGCCGATTGTTCTGTACGACAAGCTAAACAACTTTTGGCATGTAAACTGATTCTATATCACAGGTTTGAGCGTTACAAGCAATATGCACCGAAGCGAAATCAAACATACAAGATAGTTTGACCAACAGGCATGAGACAAGCAGTCACTATTTATTGCTAATATCCAAGTGAAAGATATATCAAGTCTACATTAAAATTTGGAAGTAGTTGGCAACCATGCTCAAATTCTGGTGTATTGATAAATATAGAAATCATTGTCAAAATTACCAATTTTCATGAGTTTGCATTACAATAGTGTCGTTTGGGCTGCATTGATCAACAGTTGGAACCTGTGATGTCCCGATCGGTAATTGGGTCAAATAGCTTTTCTGAACACTACATATAAGCCGACATATTTAATCTAAAAATATAAAACAGAATATTATAGTGCAAAATTTCTGTTTAATATCTGTTAAGAACCTGGTGTTGCCACGTTGTCGTCATCGGTGATCGGGGATTCTCTTTGGACGGCCACCTTCCGGGTTGACCTAATGTCCTTACAAAAAATTACTACTTGACATCGACATAACTGTAAGAATTAACTACACCAGCGGTGTACTAGGTAGAGATCGTATATCGGGCTAGTGATAGGCTGGCGAGCGAAAAGCGATCGATAGTGTCGTGGTCTGTATAAAATTTTGACACAAAAATCAGGTAGCCTTTTTCTGGAATACTAGTTGTTTCTTTCCTTATAGTTTTCTTTTAGTGTGGATATATATTTGTTTTCTCTTCTTTTAGTATTAGTTTTTGTGTGTGCTACTGTCATCTTCTTTATCTTTATATACGTCTGTAAAGTGCAAAAAAATTGTAGATCAATATTTCTGAAAATTTTAAGAAATAAAAGTCTTGAAATCAAGACAAATATGTCTGGAGTCTGTATCAAGATATAATTGGCTTAAATTTCAGATAATATTTTTTGAATACAAGACAATTAATTTTGTGCGAGTTTTACCTTCAATCAATTTTATTTTCAACCATTCCTAAAATTTTTCTAATCGTGGACTATCAAGCAGATTTTCAAGACAAAGGTTTTGAGTTAAATCACTACAGTTCAATACGTTTCCAAAATCTACAATCTGCATTAGTTATTTCAATCGTGGCTGCTTCAAACTTAGCGAGTTTCTATCAACTACCATCAATAAATGTTCCATGCATATAGACATTTCACGGCTGCGGTTCTCGAAGCGTCAAATCCTCTTTTGCGTTTTCTTTTCGGAAGTTCTAAAAAGGTTTTGGTAGGTAAACACAAGAATCCCAATCAAAACTTTATGCAATGTTAAGACTCGTTTTCAAATTCCTGACTATGCCCCTGGCGTGTTGTATATATCTAGAAATTATATATTGCCACCATGTGGTATCGTAAACAGTAGTTGACTTAGTTTCGGTGCTTATAAAAATGGCTCGTTTGGCATAGTTTTTGTGTGCTAAGCCGAAAACAAATTTACGCCCCATACCAGGCCTTTAAATTGGCGTTTGGTGTGGGCCATAGTAAGCGAAGCTGCGCGTATTTCATCAAAGGACTGCGGAAACTTAAGTCGTGCTCTGGCGCAGTGGATAGCGAGGTGTCGTTGGGCTGAGTTACATACAGTATAGCTACAATTGGCTGCGATGAGAAAGATTTTCAAGCCTTAGCTTCGGCGTAACCGGCATACCTGTAACTAAGCGTTGGCCTAAGCAAGAACTTTTTTTGTGATAAAATGATAAGGTCCCTTACTTTTCAATTTTTCGCAGCATACAGAAAAATTTTGGACCACCGATAGAAATTTCAAATCCGCCGCTGCTCCTAACATTTCATTGCGCTGCTCAAATTTAAACACTTTGCGTACTCCTATGTGAAGTGATGTGAAAGATTTCCAAGCCTTAGACTTAGCGTAAACGATATACCTATAACTCACTAAGCATTGGCTTGAGCGAGAAATTTTTTGGTGAGGCGACAGCCAGTGCCCTACGAGTGAACCGGTATCTAAACGATTACAGAAAATGGTGGTTCAGGCTAGTTGTCCACCGGAAAACAGTGAAGTTTGATTACTAAGCATGTCAGACCCACATAGACACCAATTATTTGTCTATCATTATGTATTTGCAGTTTACAAGTAGAAAAGTCCAGCTGTTTTACTTGAGATAAATCTTTACAAAATCATGAAGACAAACGAATACTCAAGTATAAAACAGATACCTATTTTTGATATTCAAACATGTCATACTGTAATTCTTCTCCCGGAAACTTGAGATAAAATCATTTCACCTACCTCAAAGCATTTCCGGTTTGAAATGTTCAATATCCAACTGCGTATCGCAAAATGTATCAGAACAAGTAATTGATTCGGGTTTTAAGGGGTCTATTTCCCACTACGGTTTTGGACGCTTTCGATTTCCCTTGCAAAATAAAATTGTGTTTATCAGTTTACCAAGTTTGTTTTAAAAATGTTTCAATTTACCACTGCCCTCTTTTTCAAAAAGAATAGTGGTAAATTGAAATGTTAAATTTGAAAAATGTTTCAATTCCCTTATACTGTTTTAAAACTGAATCAGTTAACAATTTAACAAGTTTTGAGACACTAAAACTTCTCCACTGCCCTTGGTTTTGAAAATAGTAGTGGACAATTGACGTTATGATTTTCCACGTGCTGAGCGCAACTAAAAGTGGATGACACATGACACAAGTATGAGTTTGTAGTAAATATATCAAGTATAATTTTACTAACATAGCAATTCTCAGAACTGCACGGTCGGAACGACCCCTTCCTCCGAAGTACTGCGAATATACATAGTTTTTCCCTAGATTGCTCCGAAATATATGGTCACGCCGGGAATCGAACTCAGACCTCTCACTCGAGAGTCGAGCGCGATACCCATTACACCATGCGGCCGATATATTTCCCATGGTGCTATATGTGCACGAGTATGTATGTGTCTTAACATTTCACAGTCTGCACATACACAAGGTACATAGTCTCTTTTTCTTTTTGTAACCGCTCTCTGGTGGTGACTCCTGTTTTTGCTTGCGGCTGAGATCAAAGGTTTATGTAATGTAGATAGCGAAGAACGATAGCTAGAACGTACACACAGAATTTTTGAAAATTATTTGATCTTTATAGCTTGTAGGTTGAATAAAATTTTTTTGTTTATTTAAAATAAATATCGTGATCTGCTATAGATCATTTATGCAGCCAATCTGTTGTTTCATTTTCGACACGATAGCCCAGCGACACCTTGCTGCTTTCCACGCCGAGACTACGGCTGCAGTTTTCGCCGTTCGGTAAAGCACATATCGATAGTTTCGCACAAATGAGGCCGCAACAAAGCTCGGGCTTGACCGGCCGATATTTTCAGCTTTGCAGACAATGGTGTTTCTATGACTTATTCAAAACTTTTAGGTTTACAATCATATCATAGCTTTATTTTTCAAAAGTTTATCGATAGTGCAAACTAATGTTAATTATTTTTCAGTGTTAACCATTAAGATGTCTCCTTTAATTTGGCCCCTAACTTCCAGACCTTTCATTATTGCTGTTTCTATTTTATGCACGATCGAATTTTCTGTTTCGGCGGCGTCTAAGTCGATGATCGTAGCAATATGTGAGTAGAATGCTGACACTTCTTTGTAGGAATTGCCAATCATCGACCCCAAAACAGCTTTACAAGCGAACACTTTGCTGTCTGATGCGTACTTCTTGCTGCATGTTCTGCATCTAAAATTCAAAATCTAGCTAGATCCATACTTTTAAACGTATGTTGCACCTAACACCCGCTAATACTAGATCTTGTAACTTTCCAACAGGTGTACGTGGAGGTTCAAAAACTAGAACATTTGCCGTATTTATGTTCCATTGTTGTGCTAACCGTAAAATATCTTCTGCTGTCGTGATGTCTGCTGATGACCGCAGCTTTTTTCAATTGTATGTGAACTTGGAACACACCTGTCACGCACAAACTTTTGAAACGAACACAATATTAACTTTAAAATTGGTTCGCAATTTTCGTTCTCTATATCGACGTCAGATATGTCTTTAACATCCCAACTGATATACAATAACAGAAACATCGTCTACAAACAATGCACAGCCAATACACATTAATTGTTAAAATTGTATTTATTTTACCTAAATAAAATTGACGGCTGGTATTCAGTTAAATATCTTGCGCGCTGTTGTAATCGAATATGTGATTTCGTTTACTTTGAAGAATTGCTTACCGTATGGCATCATGTAGTCGCACTCAGATAGTCTTACCCTGTAAACTCTGGACTTGTAAATGTGTTGTTTATCTTGCATGACTTTTCTTTTTCTGCTAAGTTGTAGCATAAAAGATTACTGTAAATTTGTTTTTGTGACTGCAAATAATTTATGCATTCCTTGATTAAATTTGGTCTAATGAAGTTTTTGACTTTTCCCGAAAAACACAAGACGTACTGAATTCTCATTCAAATTGTGCTGTATTATGGTATGTAGGTTGGATAAATAATTGCTAAATTGCACGGCCAGCACATTTTGTGAGTACTGACATCCATGTGGAAGCAAAACTATTGACTTATACGTCTGCCCTAAACAAAAGAACTTTCGTTCTACAAAATAAGTGGCTGGAAAATAGTTGGAACTGGTTCAACTGAACGTCCGTTTGAGATGGATCTGAGAGGCGAACTTTTTGACATACTACAAAAGCAGTTGTTTCAAAATAAATTAGATTAGTTGAATGATTGTATGTTTGGTCAGGATAAAAAATCTTTGATACGAGTGAGAGTGACTTCGGACAAGCACGAGTAAAGAATTCGTAAATTGTAAAAAAAACATTTCTATTCAGTTTTGGTTCCCCAACTATTTGATTTAAAAATAATGTTATTTATTGTGTGGTCCGTTTACTTATGTTAATAAATTCATAAGCAGAATTGTTTTGGACAAATTCAATACTTTGATAGTATGATTGCAAGCTATAATTTCACACGTTACGGCCGCGTTTGACTGGACAAAATTATTATTGAATGATGTAGCCTGAAACGTTGCTTATGTTTTCTGTAATTGAATGTCATGTTTAGCTCCAGTTTGAAGCATTTTGATGTTGTGTTTGTGTAACAAAACCCCAAAAAAAAACAACAAAAAAAAAAAAAAAAAAAAAAAAAAAAAAAAAAAAAAAAAAAAAAAAAAAAAAAAAAAAAAAAAAAAAAAAAAAAAAAATAAAAAAAAAAAAAACCAAATTTCAAACGAAGTTATTTTCCAGGCCTTCGAAAAACTAAGTTTATATTTATTTTTAACCTGTGCCGGTAATGTGTTATTTATTGACGTGATGGATTAAATATTTGGAAACGATATATCAAATTGTTTACCAAAGCTATGTTTGTAAGTGTGGACAACATGGCTAGAGAGCATATTCTGGCTTAACACCTAATTAATGTTGCATTTTGAATTTGTGTGCTTCCGTTATTGATAAGCGTATGGTGTGAATCAAGCATGTGATAAAATATAGTGTAGCTGTTAAATTTAGTATGTTGTAATTGTTCTGTACTAATACGCCGTACATAACGGAGTACATATTTGTACTATATTCTGATTCCTGGTCCGAAATTACATCGTTAAATATTCCAAACCTGTTTTCTTCGCGTTGAAATGTGCAAAAATTTGATGTTTGAGTTGTCAAGTGATGTTTCCTGATTGGGGCAAATCATTGTGACTCAAATGTATGGCACGCCTCTGTATAACTCGTTACAAATCGTTCAATACTAAAGTAGTCCACGTTTGCGGAGTACAATTGGATAATATGGCAGAACCTATTACGCCATAGCAGTACACTACTGCCTGCGAACATGTCCTTAGCATTTAAACCCTGGTGTTGTTTCCTACCACTAACTTACGATAATCCATTTATAGTATGAAATACTTACCCATGCTGCTTTTCTTCAAGTATTGAAATCACTTTGTGGGCGACTTACAGCATCGATAATACTAATCATCAGAATAATTTACTCTACCTTTTATATAGAAAATAATTCGTTCTAAAAATCGAACATTCAATCATGAAGCTTAACAATTTTCTGCTTATAGAACTGATATGAATGATAAAAATGCAAATTTGCTGTTAGCTACAGACAGCTTAAAATTTTGTTCTACCTTATTTTGTTGCGCATTATACAACATATATTCTTTAATAGAATACTAAATAAATTCGCAAACTTAAGCAAGGAATAACTTTCAAAGGAAATTACTTTAACGACAGTTAACTAAAAGAATGCGTAGCCGCTTTCAAATAGTTTGTGGTAACATAACGCTAAAAATTTAAACTATATTCCACTAGTTTCAAACTTAAAGTTTGGAACATTTTTGTCTATACGATGACATTTTATATTTTAGTTTATATTTCGGTATTCGTTAAGTTAATAACTTTTTGTTCTTCGAAATATAGTGGTAAGGTATTTCTTGTACAGAAATTTGATGCTTTTGGTTTGAATTTTTCCGGCACAGCAGCTTGTTCCAAATGATTTATCAATGTTTCCAATAAAACTGTTGATATGAAATATGGTAGGCAAGAAGCGGTAATTTTTGTAATATGCAAACATTTTTAGCTAACGTTTCGGAACTGATACTGAAACTAAGCTGGCAGTGGTATCGTTTGACGGCTACTAATATTTGGCCATTCTTCTGCGCGATCCAAAAAAATATGTACGAAATTTATCAATCAAGCATTTATGTAACAGTTTTCCACCAGGTCGTTGATTATGCATGGAATACAAAGTTTTGCAGTATGTTTGTAACAGGAAAGCGAAAACCAAACGAATTCTACTACTGTTTCAGGACCCATTCAAACTCTCTTAGTGTTGAACAGTCTAGCGGTTGGTCGACAAATTGAAAAAATTAATTTTGAAATTTTCGAAAAGCTATATTGTAAAGTGAACGCATTTGATAGCTAGTGAATTTTCCTCACGGACAGGAATTTCTAACGAATGAAAACAGCCAAAAATCTTTGCTCGAATAGTTTGTTTGATAATGTTGCTTCCGGTTGCTGCAGTATATCAATCATGCTGCGGTAAGTGAAGTAATTAAACGACGTTTTAACATGCAAGGTGAACGTAATCCGCACATTTGAATTTGCTTACCTAATTGATGACGGTTTTTATTGAGATATATAATATATACCTGTATATTATATATACATATATATATTTATATATATAAAGCCTAAAAGCTTCCCATATCTTTATGTTTTAATTAATAATATATCTTCAAATGGTAATGATTTTAGCACGATTCACTGGGCAAAATTGAATGTTTTTCTATGTTTAAAAGTTAAGTAAATCTGGCCTCATGCCAGGGCCCACATTCCGTTACACAATTAATACCATTCCCCCACGTTAACGCGTAGGCTTACAAAAAGGCTTATATATATACTATACATAAGCCTTTGCCTAAGAATAAGTTTTAGTCTAATAATCTAATTATTAACCTTAAACGTATAGGGGAACTGTACAGAAGCCTAACATTCATTCCGTAACAAGTACTTGCGCAACATTTTATTTTAAATCAATATTTAACTTCGATATAACTCGATGACAAACACATTTTATATCACTTTTACTACATGATTTTAGAATATTAAAACTGTTCACCATCATAGGCATGGAACAAACTGTAGCATATTTGCATGCTTAATATTAAGCTTATGCTTTAGCCCAAATATAAACCCTAAACATCATTAGTGGCTAAGACCGCCAATGTTATTCGGGCCATGTTTTATCAGCGTTTGCAATTACGATTTGATATCAATTTTGTCGAAAATTTTTATATTCAACTGCAAAATTTAACAATTAATTAATAACAATTAGTTAACGTTTTACAACGTAGAATACATTGCGCGCAAATCTACGACAATTCGTCGCCCGACACCTCGTCGACCCAGACAATCTGTCAGTCGTTAACAGGCGACAAGCTGTCGGGATGACGAGTTGTTGGGGAAGGCCAAATGTCGGACTCTACGAGTTATCAATCGACGAAGTTGATGGGAGACGAATAGTCGCAACATCATTGCGTGAGCGGATTTGATATAGTTTTTTACAAATTTTAAATAAAATGAACTTGGTTATAGATTAGATTTATTTTGCAAAAAATAAATTTCGTTTTTCCTT
>JASANG010003102.1:0-30724 GCA_030248215.1 Enoplolaimus lenunculus
AACTAGATTAATTTGATGCCAATCAGTGTCCTCCCGAAACACGACACAACAATACTATAGAATTAATAAAAGTTAAATCATTGAGTTTGATTGACTGCGTAACGGAAACATATCCGCAACTTTTTCGGAAAAAAGTCACAATAGATAGTAAAGTGTCCCGGCGAGGCTATAGAAAACGATAACGCATCAAGTTTTGGAGCTGTATAAATTTTGTACCGTACAGTGCCCTCTCCATACTTGGCTAAACGGTACCCAGATTTTAAACTTTTAAAACATTAAAATATTTGAGTGAGTACGTAGCGAAACAATATTTGCAACTTTGCTGACGAAATCTGCGTTGTATTCCAATGACGGCCAATGTAAAGATCAGGGGCGGAACGTTTTTCTGCGGGACTAGAATGGAATAAGCTTAAGGTTTACATTAATTTTTTGCTTGGCTTAGGCTTAGGATTATGCTCATTTTTACGCTTAGGTTTAGGCTTAGGAATATGCTCATGCTAACGCTTATGCTCAGGCTTAGGATTAGGAATATGCTTATAATACTGATCCGCTCCTGTTCTTTACATTGAGCCAATTGACGAACAAACACGTTTTTAATATTGGGTCACCAGCATTTTACGCTTAATTTCTACTTATATACTCTTTTTAAAACCCAAAATTTTTCTGCATATATTCGAAACTTCAGTGTACTAAGTGCAAGAAACTAATGTCACGAGTGTGTACTCAAATTTTTTACATCAACCATAATTCGTCATTTATATTCTAGTATTTATTTCTTGTTTTAATATTCCGAAACAGTGGATCACATGTCTATTTGGCCGCTGTCAGAGAAAGTTGCGGATATGTTTCCGTTACGCAGTCAATCAAACTCAATGATTTAACTTTTATTAATTCTATAGTATTGTTGTGTCGTGTTTCGGGAGGACGCTGATTGGCATCAAATTAATCTTGTTTTTAAACTTTATACGCATGCATGGCAATTGTAATACTAGCGGTATTGAACTAAAAATCTGACTACCGAAACATATCGCTTTCTATGGCCACATCGGGGCACTTTTCATTCTAGTATACATTCATGTATACATATTTGTATATCCATATTATTAACGCTTTAATGCCACACATACGTATTTGGGCAACGTTCCAACGGAACTTTATAAACACATGCAAGATAATAGAATATTATATAGGTTTTGTTTATGTATTGTTCTATAAGATTTTAAGTTGCTTTCCAACATTTTTGCGGGAAGTATGTTGGTGTCGGTTGCAAATATTGCAACCACGTTGACTAGTATACATTTATTACCCACTTCAAAGGATGCCGCCTTGGCGATATAACACATATTGCCTCCTACTTAGAATAGATATGAAGATAATCAGCCCGGGGGCTGATAAGTTTAAAATCGGATATTTTAATATCGGCTTTACGGCAGATATTCAACTTACGGGCAATAAATATAATATCGCCCAAAAAAGCACGGAAATGCGGGCGTTATATGCAACATTTTAACAACCTCGGTCGTCTCGGCAAAGCCTCGAGCTTTGTACCCTAGGGCAGTTAAAACGCATTAGTTAAAGACCCTTGGGCAGTTCCATGCTCGAGGCCTCTCGTGAGTTAAACAAGCGAGAAGCCAGATGCAATTTTAGTATTAAATCTCAAAGCAGCAAATAATTTTAGTTTTGGTTGGCTCCAATGACGACCCGATCTCCACGTTTTTCCTTCGTTCCGCACTGCAATTTAAAAAATATATGTTTATTAATAGTAACTTTAAGATCATAGGCAGGACAAAACATCTCAAGTGAAGCGAGCGAGAAACCAAACACATTTGTTTTGTATTCAAACTTCTCCACGAAAACTATTTTTCGATTGGTCCACTGGAATGCGTAAAATTCGTTTTGTTTTCTAAACTCCGGGCCGTTTTAGGCCGGGTTCTGCAACCAGGTGGTTTTTCAGGACGCTACGCAGCATAATCGGTATTAACAACAGTGCCTCCTCAAAAATAACTATTTTGGGGCCAAAAATGAATTTTCATACAAAACCAGTGTTTGGAGTTGAAATGGATCTGTTTGGTTTTAGACTGCTTACCCACCTACGCACTACATCCGTCGTGTTCCGCAACGTAAAGTCCATATATTTACACTCTGCCAAATGGCACAATTGGCCCTGCTCTGTGTTATCGGATTTGTACCTGAACCATACGTGGAAATGATTTTTCCAGTTGTTCTGTTCAGTTTCCTACCCATTCGGTAGGTTGACTGATTTTTGATATTTTTGTTTTTACAATTGCATAAACTAGAATTGTATAAGCTATTATAACCGTTTTCTGTAGACACTGTGGTATATCATGTATACACTGTGGTATATCATAGACTTTGCAAATTAGTTTATCAAAGACTTGAGAGCCCCCACTGCTCAAGGATCTAGCTTTTCATTCATACAATTGCGGTTCAACTTCAAAGTTGAAAATTTAACAAAACAGAAATGAGAGTGCAAAAAAGCCAGGGCACAACCGTGTACTGTATTGGCCCGAATAAGAGGGGGGTAATAAGATGGCTGTGTCCCCATTTTGGGTCCGAATCAATAGAAGTCCGTATCCCTAATAAGAGTCCGTAAGCGGATAGAGTCCCTAAACCCTAATTACAGTCCATAAATGTCAATTAACCATAATTGTAGCACATAAGCGTATATACTTGAATTTTGAAAGTGCATTCCTAAGTATAGCCTTGCATTATCGCGCAGTACCAAATATATCATTAACGAAGGGCGGTGGAGCGTGGGTTAAAAATAAATAACAGTCCGTAACCGAATACAAGGGGGGTATCCTCTGGAGAGGCCAAATAAATATCAGTCCCCCCTCTTATTGGGGTCAATACAGCAGATAAAAAGGAGTCAGTGCATAGAATACTTGCGGAACCGGGTAAAAGCATATTCCTAAGCCTAAGCCTAAGTGTATGAATGAGCTTATACCTAGGCCTTAGCCTAAGCTTAAGCAAAAAAGTAGTCTAAAGCTTCAGCATACCATATTCCAGTCCCATGGAATACCACTCCTCCTTTGATCTTTACTCTGTAAAAACACTCTAATTAAAACACTTTAGTTATGTTTTACTATTTTAAGTATAAGTGTACCAAATATTGAGTAAATCTTTGCTTAAATAATGTAAATAAGTAAAACTACTGCTATCATTTTCTGATTAACTAAGTTAATGTGAAGCTAACAATTTTGTGTTTCCTTAAAATTAAGTAACACTTTGCCAAGCACCATAGCAAGTGGAACCGACGCTTAATTTGACAACAGTTTTACTTAATTTTAAGCATATTTTTAGTGAGTACATGGGTTAGAGAGGGGATGTCTATTTTAATGTTTGCTTATTTGTTTTTCAGTAGCGGGTCCGGAAATTTTAGAGAAGGAGGCCGCTCGAGATGCAAGAAATCGAACGCTATCTTAATAGTGCTAAACCTTAATGCAATACCAAGGTTTTGACCCTGCTGGGGAGCATGAGCCTAAGTTTTGGTTATCGTCTTTGCATTCGTGAGAGTGTTTTTTGTTTCTTTTAGAATATTCTTGATTCCGAAAATAATCGAACCAAAATATTTGGACGCACTGGACGGGTTAAAGCACTGATAAGCGATGATTTTGCATTTTATTCAAATTGAATGATTAAGTTTCAAACGAATTGAGTAGCTAAATTTGAAATCATTTATTCAAACCGCGCTAACTATTCAGCAAATTATATGCCCTCGAACGTTTGTGATTACTTATACTCTCAAAATACTTCTAATAATATATCATCCAATGTATTGAACAGGGCTGTGACAACAGTATAAACACATTCCTAAGCCTAAGCCTGAGCCTAAGCCTAAGCCCACCGTATGAATGAGCTTATACCTAAGCTTAAGCCTCAGCCTAAGCAAAAAAGTAGTCTAAAGCTTAAGCTTACTCTGGTACAATGACGTAGAAAAACGTTGCGCTCCTGATTTTTACATGACACTACATAACAATAAACAAACAAATAATATCTGCCAAGGGACCGTATTCTCAAATGTGTGTAGCACCTATCACGACATGCTTTTGAGATCCGTATCTGGAACAACTCGTCTGTTTAACAACATTATTTGATGTATTCAGCAAAGTTGAGAATGCTGTTTCCTATCTATGAAAGAACGCCCGGTTTGCGAAAACATATGGATGCCAAGTTGAAATTGTTACATTTTATGATATTTCTAACTTAGTCGACGTCTAATGAATTGTCGTAAGCTAAGCTTCACCTAAAATTTGGCCAATGGCGGGTCACAAAAATGGCATTTGGGCTACGGCTTCGTAGCGTTGTGCGCGCTGCGCGTAGGGGCACAATGAAACTGAGACTTACTATGCTCGTGTATAGTTGATGGCCCAGCATATATAAACGAGCTTTCTTACAACAAAGCCAGCACCTAAACCTAGGTTTAAGCAGAAAATAGTCTAAAGTATACGTTTAATCGATACTCTATTGCAGTCCCGCAGAAAAACGGTCCGCTCCTACTCAAAATAGTGATAGAATTGCGCTAGTTCCCTTTTCTTAACTTTCAAATTTATTATCCATACAAAAGAAATAAAATTATTCTAATATAATCAATGCAATAAAACAATATATATAGTATATAAAAGAAAACAAGGGTCCATCATATTGTACGTCATGGCCTATGTAAAGAAAAACCAGGGGCGGAACGTTTTTCTGCGTAACTGCAATAGAAGATTTAGGTTAATTTTTTTTTGCTTAAGCTTAGGCTTAGTCTTGGGCTTATAGGCTTTCAAGGTTTTGTAAAGGCCCTTAGTACCTTAGTTCGCAGCCAAAGGAAAACGCGTTTAACCTCAAGTACAGCGAGAAGGTCAGAGGGTGGGTATGTCATCACACTGGATTTGAAATTTGATTAATGGAGGTACTGCCTTTTATGCACTTGTACACCCCGCACTGGCTTGGGATTAGGTAATCCTTTTCCGAAACTTAAGATTAATCCTGAGTTTAATTCTAAGCCTTGGTTATGCAGAGTGCACCAAGAGCCATATGTTTTGCTTAAACAAGCCTTAGCTTAAACATAAGCCTAAAATCCTAAACCTAATCCTAAGAATGTTGGAGGTAAACTGTACCAAGTGCCATATAATAATTAACCCCTTCTCACATTGAGTTGCCTATAGGCAACTTAGCGCAGTGTATATGCGTTAAATAATATATATCGTACCGTGTTTAACAATTGCAACACGTACATATAGTACTAAATCACCACAAGACGTGAGAGCCCCTCGGGCTCGAGCGTCAAGCTCCTATAGCTGAGTGGTGATGGTATACGCCTCCCACTCCAGTCACCGGAGTTCGAATCCTAGCATAAATGTAGGTCTCAGGGGAAATAGAAAATATTCATGTGAGAAAGGGTTAAGCGAAAAAATTTTCAGTTTACTATCTTTAAGCGAAAAATTTTCAGTTTACTATCTATAACCCCTTCTCACGACGTGAGAGCCCCCTCGGGTTCGAGCGTGAAGCTCCTATAGCTGAGTGGTGATGGTATACGCCTCCCACTCCAGTCACCGGAGTTCGAATCCTAGCATAAAAGTAGGTCTCAGGGGAAATAGAAAATATTCATGTGAGAAAGGGTTAAGCGAAAAAATTTTCAGTTTACTATCTTTAAGCGAAAAATTTTCAGTTTACTATCTATAACCCCTTCTCACGACGTGAGAGCCCCCTCGGGCTCGAGCGTCAAGCTCCTATAGCTGAGTGGTGATGGTATACGCCTCCCACTCCAGTCACCGGAGTTCGAATCCTAGCATAAAAGTAGGTCTCAGGGGAAATAGAAAATATTCATGTGAGAAAGGGTTAAAGTACTCATTCTTTAAAAATTAATGCATTAATAGTTTTCGGAACTGTACGCCGATAACTGGAGCAAATGTTTTCCAAAATTTTGATATCTGACCTTTCGGGAACACTTCAAAAATTATTAGCTTACTTTCAATTAAAATGAAACGATGGCCTCTTGCAAGTCAATAAAGCACTGTCACAACCCGTATACAATGAAACAATATAGAAAATGTAAAATTCAAACAGGTTTTCGGCACCAATCACCAGACCAGAGTTTAGGAATTTTTGGAGTTCGCGAAATATTTCGCTTCCTGTTTCAAAATTAGTAAATTAGATTCAACTAAGAGCGTCATTTAGTATATTTTCAAATTTTTTAACTGCCACTTTGCGTTTTTTTTGGAAACCTATCATTAACTGGTGGTCGATGCTTGTAAAAGCTTATTATTATATGTACCAGTAAGCAAGGTGTAACCGTATATCCGTTTCCGTTTCCGGCAGAAATTGGTGTCCGTTTCCGTTATAGAAATAACGGAAATTAAGTTATTTTTACGTTCAAAATTAGTTATTAATAACGTAAATATCTTCCAATTTTTGTAACAGATATGCTGAAATTGTTCGAAATGAAATAAAAATTGCAAAATTCATCCAAAATCTTAAAAATTTCGATGCATCCGCCATTTTCTAAGTTTTCGAAAGGCTAATAAATTTAGGCATACCTCCATTGTGTTGGCATAAAAATAAAACATTTCGGAACTTTTATACTTCAATATCCGTTTTTCGTTTCCGTATTCGTTATTTTAATCAACTTCCGTTTTTTGTTTCCGTTTCCGTTATTTTGATCACTATCCGTTTCCGATTCCGTTACCGTTATTTTTACTATCCGTTTACACCATGCTTGTTAAGTATCAATAAAGCAATACCAGAATGGACTCAAAATACAAAAATGATATGCGTTTTTATGGAAGATGTCTTTTGTAAGCATTGAGCAAAAAGATCTGGTACCCAAAGACGAACGATGCAGTGTTCTTAATCCCTCCACCCTCCGTTAGACAATTCGTTCAATGTGCAGATCACTTGCGGACCGGTTTCCTCGGGACTGCAATACAGGAAGCTTAAGCTTTCCACTAACTTTCTGGCTTAGGTTTAGTTAGGCATTTTAGGTTTATGCTTACGCTTAGGTTTAGGCTTAGGTTTAGGCACAGGAATATGCTCATACTACTGTTTCGACCGTGTTCTATACATTGGCCGACAATTCTTGAGAGAAAAAATTTCAACATTCAAATAAGTGATTTAGAATTTATAGATAAGCATTTAAAGATTAGAAAAATTGTAATCATTTCGTGATTGCATCACAGTTCTCCGAATACACGATAAAATTTTGCCAGTAAATTAATTTTCAAATTAAAATTTTGCTACAAATAATTTCGACTGTTTAAGTTCAGAAGCTTATCTTAAACTATCTGCTTACGAGCTGCTCTTTCCGATAAACTAATATTTCGCAAAAAAATTCATAATTCTTACTCCCACCTTAAGTTACTTAGCAGCGTTACAGCAGAAACGATCACAATAATCATACACAATATCAGACGTGACGAACTTTGCGCCGAGGGTGCACCTCCTCTTTGCCCAAGTCGTCCCACCGAGCTTGCCCATTCACTGAAGGCATTGAGTTTTGAAGATTCCTTTGGTACTTTAGGGTTATCGTGAGCAGTCAAAAAGTCAGTTGAGGCTGTAGTTGTTGCCGGTAATCCGCAGTAGCTTCTTAAAGTTGACATTGAGCATTGTTGAATGCAACATTGATAAACGATACGTCGGTTGTATGGTTTTTGAGGACGGACCCGGTTGATTGTGAAACCTAAAATTCAATTTAACATCAAACCATTAACTTCTTTTCACATAGATCAGGCTGAAAGCAACTTAGAACAATCTGTATACGTGAATAATACACTGTGCACGCGCAGTACAAAAATCTTCACAAGCTTTGAGAGTTCTCTCGAGCTCGAACTTTAAGCGCCTTTCTTATGCGTAATAGTAAATATTCATGTCAAAAAGGGTTAAATTTGTTCAACGTACCTACACCTTCACTATTGTTCGAAGTCATACATAGTAGGCGAATGTGATTTTAAGCAAGTTATCTCGCGTTTTTGGTTGAGAGTATGAAAATGTGTGCATTCTGTATAGAAAATTAGCATAGTGACACTAGTGCTGCGTACCACTCCATGTTTCACCGATTAACAGCAAACTATTAGGGTGTAACCAGATATTCGTTTCCGACAAAAATCGGTGTTCGTTTCCGTTGTAGAGATGCCGCAAAGACTGTAATTTTTATGCTCAAAATTAATTATATCTCACGTTTTATCTAGCAATTTTTCATTACAGATGTGCTGCAATTGTTTCGTATGAAACAAAAATTACGAAATTCATTGTAAATCCAAAAACATTCGGTGCATCCGCCTTTTTTTCTCTAAAGTTTTTGGAAAGTGGATAATATTTCCATGACACCGGTGCGAACCATGACACTTTATGTGTGCGGCGTCAGACATACTCCCCTAATCGTTTAATTTAGGGATATTCATGTGATAGCGTCCCCCGTCTAAACAAGGTGGGTCAGCCAAAAACGCAACGCCCGGTGGTACATGTACCATGCGGGATCCCAAGAGTTGCACACTCTTGTCTTTTCTACTCTAACTTCTAAATAATACACAATAAATATGAGGGGGTTGGTCAAAAAACGCAAGGTGATACATGTTGTACCATGCGAAACTCAAAGAGTTGCATATGCTTTTATCATGCAAACTTGGTTTAAACTGACCACTATCGTGTTCGCTTCGAAAATTGTGATTGCATAACTTTTTCAGCGTCGCAAGCAAATGCTGGCCGCAAAGCCGCACTCCGTGTTGTTGCGGTTTAGCAAATTTAACAGAATCATCTTGAGATGCGGACATTGTACAAATTGCGAACGGCACACTGAGACTTAGGATTGTCAAGGTGCCACGTATACATTGAAATACGCGCATTAATATCGTCTGTCACATGGGAGGCCCGGGGTTTTTAATAGTATTTTGTACCGTAGTTAAACGTTTAGGAATTTAGTATTATTACAGTCAACCTTTTAATTCACCTACAACGCAAGGTAAAAAGGTAGAAACACAAATTTTAATAGCATAGCTAAAAGGTAGGCTTAGCTATTGCTTGAGCTCGTCTACACGGTTCAGGCAACATAGCCAGCTCGATGTTCGGATGCAAAGGCGTAGCCACGGTGGACGGTTTTAAGGGCAAACCCTCCGAGAGAATTTTGGTAAACAGCATTTTGGATATTTTTCAGGTTTGTAATACGAGAAAACCCGTTCTCGATCTAAATTTTTATGGAACGTAACCCCAAAGTATTCTAATGGTAACGTCGTGGGAGCATATATAACGTCTTTATCCCAGTGTAGACAGTGAATCTTGATGTTGAAAATTACGTAAAAAATACAGTTGGATTTTGCTAAATTCTTAATAGCAAATTCGAATGGCATAGAAAAAAATTAAGCTTTCGAAATTTTCAGATTTCTCACGCTACTTTTTTCGAATTCTGTACTCTGTCTCTTCTTTGATCTATTTTATTTAAAAAAATTTAAAGTAATCTATCAAACAGTTTCATTGAGAGTAATATCCTGGTTTCCAAAGACTAAAGACGATGAGCAGATCCGCAATAATAATCTCGGCGTAAATCAGGAACAAAATTGATACAAACTGAGTAAAAATTGAGAGGGGAAACCTAAATATGCTTTATCTAATACTATCTGATTGTAACCGTGGTGAGGGTGGCGAGGAGAGGCCGTATTGTAGTGACCCGAACAGGTTTAGGGACTCTATCCGCTTTCGTACTCTTATTACGTATACTAACTCCTTTTAATAGGGACTCAAAATGGGAAGCCCCCTTTTTTACTACCCCCCTCCCCTCTTATTCGGGTCACTACCGTATGCCCATGTCGGAAAGTTTTTTCTTACAAACTGGTAAAGTTTCTAACCTTATAATTTTCACCCTTTGGAATTTTTTTGTTATAAAATGATTAAAAGGCCTACCTTACAATTTTTCGCTTTCAATGACACTTATATAGTACACAGTAAAAATTGCGTTTCACAATATTTGCCAACCTGCCCATCGTTACAAATTTCTGGATCCGACTCTGAGTGGGTTCCGCCGGTGTAACGCTAAGTAATATAGTGGGGCGGTTTGATATATTTGTTGATGAAGCATACTTCTTTGATCTTAACGATTGCTGTAGATATTATTCGTTTTAATTTTGTTGTTTGTTTTGCTTATTCCAACATCAGCTGTGTACCGCGGTCATTTTGAAGTAAACTTCGAATTAAAATAACATTGAAACGATAAATCCCGTTAGCAGATTTTTTGCTGAACTCTAACCAACAAGCTTGTGGTCAGCTACACTCAGAATCATATTTCTGATACTTAAGAAAAAATTTCTTACATTTGAGAAATATGATTAGCAAGGTGCACTTGAAAAGTATTTCTGTTATAATAGAAATGTTTTCAAAAAACGATTTGAAATAAAGTCTGAAAATATACCTTTTCCAGTTATTTTTAGAAAAAATTTCTTAAATATCAGCAAAACTTTTCAGATTTGCCACAGAAAACACTTCTGAATAAATTCAGAAATACTTTTTTGTGTGCAGCTAGCAGATGAAATTAATTAGACATCTGTCGCTTTTGTAGTGTGTACCGTATGCATATCATGCGTTGTAAAACGTATGTTATGTGATGTCTTCGGATCATTTTGGCACCAAATTAACATTTATTAACATTTTTGCATTTATTGAAGCACTAGAACATTTTTTCAATTTTTCCCCATTTCCAGAAAATATCGTAATAACCTATTTTTTCGTTCGATTCAATTTTCCGGAAAAACCCAACTTTGATATAGCCCGACAATTACCTCGGTAAATATGTAACAATAATAGGTTTATGGAAATGTGGTATCAAAGGTGTCTCTAAGCTTAAGTATGACATTTTTTGGGGGGACAACTTTAAGTACAACTTATTAGCTAAATTAATTGCGTAAGAAGATGAGACGAATAGACTCGTCCTAGCACCAAGTTTCGCGTTTGGTAATTTTCAATTTAATTTTAACCTTAGAAGTACGACATACTCAGCTTGCATGTACCATGAACATTGTTGGATCCAATATTTTTCAGTGAGGTTAGGATACTTTTTGTATTCTGAAACTTTATATATTTTGAGCTTAAAATTTTCGGCCTGGTAAGGCTGGTGGAAATACATCCCCAATCTCCTTGGATCCGTGACTGCAGCTGTAGTAGCAAACACACAACAAACCTACCGCCGAATATCGATGTTTATAAGTTTATCTGAATGCAAAATCAAATAAATCATTTACTACAGTCGCAATACTGCGGACTGAATATTTGCAAAAATCATTGTGTCGCAAACAAACCAGGAAACTCCCATACCTCGCATGTGACGGATCCAGAAATTTTTGCAAAGTGCAACCACGCGGTATATAATGGTGAAAAAAGCTTGCGATCGGAGCGAGCATGAAATCAATCGCAATGGTTTGTGGTACCTACGTACCAACTATTCTTAACCCGAAGGGTAGGTATAGTCAATTTGCCAAATAATTTCGCTTGCTTTTGATGCAGAAATCTTGAAACGGAGTAAAATTCGCGTCTTGGTTTTTGCTCCAGATGTTTCAACAGGAAACTTCGCAAAAACTCGCGAATTGGCATCAAAGCCTAAAACAGTGGATAAAAACGTTGTCATCAGCTTAACACCGAAAATTTTACAGAGGTTGATATTGAAAACAACTTCGCTAGCGACGCGAGCGACTATACAGCATTAAATTAATGAATAAAGCAATCTTTGAAAAATTATGGAATAAAGAATTACAATATCAGTCCAAAAATCGGTGTCGTTTTCGTTTCCGTCATAGAAAATAGAAATATCGGAATTTTTGTTATTTTTATGCTAAAAATTAGTTATAAATGACGTCGATATTACGCAATTTTTATTACATATATTCTGCAATTGTTCGATCCGCAATAAAATTTACCAAATTCAACCAAAATTTTACAAAACTTCGATGCATCTGATATTTTTCCTTTAAAATTTAAGAAAGCCTGATGAATATTTGCATGCTTCAATTGTAGGCGGCAGGAAAACAAAACTATTATACCTTAATATCCGTTTCTCGTTTCATTTATTTTTTACTATCTTTTACGCCCTGCCTGTGGGGAATCAGAGACGTCCACAAAAAGGAGAGGTCATTTTCAGAACCGGCTGTCTTTGCACTTGTAATTGTACTACACTGCAAAAAAATGATGAGTCAAATTGACTCTTTCCGAAATAGGCTCTAAGGACTACACAAGCTGAGTCAAATTTGACTCCACTAGAGTCAAACGTGCGCAGTGAGTCGAACTTGAGTCTGTCGGAGTGGAATTTGACTGTTTGTTTAGTCCCGTAGAGCCAATTTTAGTGAGAGTCAATTTGACTCACCATTTTTTACAGTGTGGCGCAGGACGCTGCCGAATTAAGTATGTATATAAATATATATAAGTGACACAAAATTTAAAAATTGTAAGGCAAAGAATTTTATCAATTTTATACCATAAATTGAACGCCCTCTGTCTGCAACGATTACCTAATAGCAAACTAGGGGATAAGTAACGAAATAATCAATTTGAAATCAAAACACAACCATCACAGCAGCAAAATTTCCAGTTGGTCTGGTGTGAAACTGCGATTATGCTTCGAATCGACGAATATATTTTTAAAAAATTACTTGGTAGTTTTTCGGGGTAAAATATTGATTAATAAAAGGTACGCGTTGCCGTCTGTATATTGTTGTGAAAACCCTAGATGTTTTTACGTTCGGTATAAAGCACCGCTTTACAAATTGAATTGAGCGTGGGAGAGTGATATTGGGTATATAGCGAACGCGACATGGAGCTGTGCAGCTAGCGATCGGAACAGCCAGAGATCGAACCCACGTCTTCCGTTTGCGAGACAGACTTGTTACCCGCTACACCACTCACCCGTGATATCACAAAGCCAATTGCACCGCTATGCAGCGTGCGTACACCTGTATGATGGGTTCTGGGCAACTAGGAGTTGCAGTAAGAGGTTAAATTCAATAAATTAATGAGCGAAGTGGGCTACTTAATAAAACGAGCGGAAAGCTTGACACAATTTTAATGTTACTCTCAGACCTAAAGAAAAGTTTTCGTTTTGCGTAGATTTGAAGTTGAAAAGATAATTCGATCGTTAAATTTGTTAGATCCTTCTTAAAGCAATAAAGAAACCCCCAAAGCGAAGTAAGCGTTAAAAGCGAGACATAGTTTCAGTATCAAAGCCCCCTTTGCAACGGTCGCAAAACGGTTCTTGGTTCACAGATAGGGGTCTAGACCACCAAAAACAACCTGGCTGCTCGCATGTATCTGTTGTTTTGTTGGTACGAATTTGGAAACATTTTTAAAAGTTGTGTGCGTTTGGGTAGAGCCATTTAAACAAGCGTTTTGCTACGACAATTAGAATCTGCACTTTCTATTCTAAACTCCATTCTCATGAATGGCAGTTGCTAGTAATTCGTGATCCAATATAAGCCAGGAAATAATTCACATGTAGGAAATGAGTTGCAAGTAGGGGAATTAATACCTAGCGAAAAATTAGTCATGACACATGTTTACTAAGATACTTACTGTAGTCATCTAAAACGTATTGCACTAGTTTTTGTTTCAATGTTCAGAGTGAACGTTCAAATTTCGTTACAAACACTTACAACTGCAGGTTGCGTACTCGTGCAAGAAAGTTAATGCAATTGCAAGTCGCCAGCGTGTAACCGGGTCAAATATCCGTTTCCGGTAAAAATCGGTATCCGTTTACGTTATAGAAGTTCCGAAATTTCTGTTATTTTAGTGCTCAAAGTTTGTTATAAATTGCGTATATATCTTGCAATTTCCCAATACAGATATGCTGCAATTGTTTGATATTAAATACAAATTACTTCAGGACCGCATCAGCCACTTTCATTTTATAATTTTAGAAAACCCGTTGCATATTTGCGTACAGTAATTCTGTTAGCGGAAAAATAAAGCATCTTTGAAACTTTTAAACGTGAATATTCGTTTTCTGTTACCGTTAATTTTGATAACTATGCGTTTCCGTTATTTTTACTATCAGTTTGAATCCTGCATATTACAGCTGCAAAAACATGCTGGTGTGAACATAGCTTGAAAATGGTAAATCAGCCAGATCACATGCTTTCGTTACCAGGTAGAACCAATGAAGAATTAAAATATTCAACAAATCCTAAATGACAAAAAACAGCTTCAAGAGCTGTATATATATACTTCTAAAATATGCTAGCAAGCCACACATTGCATTTAGTTAAGACAGCTTACTAAGCTTAAGCCTTGGTCTCAACATATTCCAGCATATAAACCATTAGCCTAACCTTAAATTTATACCTTATGAAGCTATTTTTCCGCCAAAGATTGGAGTTAATTTTAAAAAAAATTATATAACGAAAAAGAATACTTTTTTTTTAAATGTGGAATTGTAACCAAACATTCTTTTCTGGTAGGCTAACTATATATCTTAGAAATTTTGCAAGTTTCGAGTGCATACTTGTAGTGGCCCAATATGAAAGATTATTACAAATCGGACAGCTGTTTGTGAAATTTTGTAATATTACAAAAGTTAACATTGTCACAAATAGTTCCAAAAGATTACACAGAACAAATTTTATGCTGTAAAATTTCATCGAAAGTTAAACAAAATTCGAAAATTATCATTGAAACCAGCGAAAATTTGAACGAACAAATCCATGTTTTGAAACAATTTACTTGGCAACCGCTTGCTTCTCCCCTACGCAAACAAAACAATTTTCATTTATTAAAAACTAAATGTTGTTTACTAATTTTTGTTGAAATATTTAACTTTTTTCCAATTTCTGAAATTATATGTTTGCCGAATTCTGCCTCCTACATGAAAACCACAAAGCCTGTGACGTCGAGTGATTAAAGTTTTTACAACCGGATGTTCATTGGAATGTCACATGAAACATTGAATGTAACAATTTTGTGTTCAAAATATAATTAAATGTAGAAAACTGTTGCCACAAGCAACATGACCTTTTTTTACTTTTATTAATATACCGCCCACAGCTTTTCGACGTTTCAATTAAATATTTGGACCCCGTTCCGCCATGAACTTGTGACCTCATTTGCAAGTTAACCTATTTTTCCCGTTAGCCGTTGCATGTATATTTGCACCGTATTTTTCAGCTATCTGGCAACAACATACTTAATGGTTAGATGGACAATTTGTATTGCAAAATTTTCAACGCAGGAATAATTCAGCGTTGACTCGCAATTCCGCAAGTGATGGGTGCCGCATCATTCTACAAAACTGCGAATTTTTGGGTATATATTACATCCAATTTGTCATATATTTTGTCTATTTTTATTGTAACACTGCTGTTGCATTTTAGAACTTGTTTTATGTTCTTTTTAGTTGTTTTAGTTGTGTATTTGATGTTTAGAGTTGTGATAACTGATGACTATGCGTATAAAAACCAGCTTTCAACCCATCGCGAATGCAAGGTATGGGTCATTCGTGCCTTCTGTGCGTTCCTACAACAAGAATCAAAACCAAGATTTGTATTTAAGGTTTAATACTAAAATTTCGTTCGGCTTCTAGCTAGTTTCGCTCGACACTATTTTACAATATATTATATCTTATGCGTTCCGCCTTTCAGTAACTTCTCAACCCGCCGCTGGCATAACTGGGAACTCTGTGCACAGGGGCAGGTAGATTTAATACAGGAAGGTGGAATTAAGAAATTTTTCGGCATCTTAAAAAGCTTTTATTTCTGCCGATAAGCTTTTCGACCTTGAAGTGAGAAGCTATTCGTAAATAAAGCCGCGCCTCCGTTGGCTTGCAAGCTGTCGCCGCGGCTTTGTTAAAAATTTATCTGGATCTCGGACAATGGCAATTTTGGTTTCATTTTCAATTGTCGCTATGAGTCCCGTGTAGCATCGGGTTGACTCGTTAGTTTGAGGTAAGTTTTGTTAGACACAATTAATTTTAAATATTTAAAAAATTTCACGAGCTTTATGGGGTAACCGCCCACTTAATACATTTCTAGGAAGAGACACCCACGCACGAATGACCGAATATTCTATTAAGGTGGATTCATATTAAGGGGCAGTGAAAGTTTCAAGGATTCGAAACAACTTTTGAATTCAATGAGAGGCGGCGTAGGACAACAAACACCACTGTGATATTTGTGCCTTGAATAACGTAACAGAATTTTTGGCTGAAAACTACTGAAAGTTTACTAAATACTCGTTTTTGAACATTTGGATTCGTTTTGAAATTTATTTTTTTTGGAATATTTTACAGAAATTGTAGTTCAAGTGAAAAAATTAAACTTTTTAAAACTGGAAGTTTAGCAATCATTTGTTGCGCGTTGATATAATAATTAATCAATTTGGGCACATATCCCGTTGACTCTTAGACTGGCTACAGGGACATTAAGGTGAAACAGACATACCTTTATATTGCAAAAATAGGCTCACAATCGAAACTTTCGTAGTTACCCCACATTACGCAATGCGGGAGACTTTCACTTGTGGCATAGAAAATATTTTGTTTTCCTGTTTCAAAAACTAATTTGTAAAGTGATTCTTTAGTTTCTAGTATTATGTTATTTGCGAGCAATGAAACAAAGGACTATTTATTCTTGTTATAAAAACTAGTTTCTTGTGTTATTCTTTTAGTTTCTAGTAATACTATGCTGGATGGAGGGTTCCCACCCAAGTCCTGTGCCCTAAACAGTTTACTATTGAAACAGCTAAAATTACTGAAATAGTTTTGAACTGTTTTGGCGCTTGAGTATAAGAGCCGCTTAGTGTGGGCGGATTGTCGGGCAGCAGCCCCCCTCCTGCTTAATATCATTTCAAATCGTTTTTGGGCTCAGGGAGGTGGGGCAACAGCCCGCCTGAAAACCAAATTTTACTCAGGATTCTTCATTTCGAAAATTGAATACTTTCAGTTAAATGTCAATGAGATAATGATTTTAAAGATATATGTACTGTAAAATTACATATTGTATTGAACATAGAAAGAAAAGGGGTGGAAAACGCGAGTAACAGTATTTTGCGCGATTAAAAGTGGGTAACGGGTAAAGCAATTTTGCGCGTGCATAACCGTAGGTAAAAATATAATTTCCGCGTGTAAACCGCAGTATCGGTAAAAAAATCTTTACCCACTTACATCTGTGCATATAGTGCAATTCATTCATATCTGCCGCTGAAACGTTTAGCGCAAAAGAGGATGCGGTTATGACCGGATATCTCTAGCTGCAGTCCTGGTTGTCGATGTTCAGTTGCAGATACAGAAATTTAATGTAGGACATTTAAACGGAATATGCCAAAACCGTATGTATTTTTCAACCAGGCGTTCACGTAACTTCTACTTGATCGATAAAGATCAAGCAGGGGACACCTGAACTGGTTGAAAAATACATATGGTCTTTTAAGTACGTTTAAACGGAATATTTATAAACTACATGTATTTTTCAACCAGTAGTTCTCGTGACTCCTGTTTGATCTATAACTATTGGTTGAAAAATACATTATTACGTACGTTTAAACGGAATTAAAAACCATATGTATTTTTCAACCAGGAGTTCACGTAACTCCTGCTTTATCCATAAGTTTTGAATGAAATTTTAACTTTTAATTAAAATTCAATTTCCTCCATTGAACGCCGCTGTTAAAGCATTCTTCTGCATCAACTGCATCACACCAACGACAACATCTGCTGCCGATACACAAAGTGTAGTAACCAAGGCGATATTAAGCAAAAACATAATGACATGTTTCGGCCGTGGAACCAAACAGTAACAACAATTGTCTGCCATGCTTCCCTCGGCAAGGCTACAAGGCAGCAGGCACCACAAAAATCCAGCCCTTGCGAACATTAACGTTTCCCAAATGACGCTGCAAAATTTCGCCACTGATGATAGTACAACAAGAACGCCTGTTTTTGCGATTTCTTCTTCGAATAAACATATCAACTGAAAATATTTTAATGTTCCTATGGTGGATACAGAAATATGCGACAGCCATGCGCAAAATATATACTGAGGAAAGTTCTAGAGTGAAACGCAATTTTAGTACTAATCGGACTGTTGGTCTGAGTGTGCTATCTTGAATTTGCAGTGCAGTGAAATTTGTACTAGATCTTGTGCGCTGTTTAGATGTGCAAAATGAAGAAAAATCTTTAGATTCTTAAAATGCGAATTAAGGTTTTGGCCAGAATGGATACAGGCTTCAACCTCACGAGACAGATTTCTGGGTTCCTCTACGAATTTATGAAAAGATTTTTTCAGAAATAGTTTTCAAAAAATAAAACTATTTTTACAATTAGCATTTGCAGAACTAGAAAAACGTTTCTTGCTGAATCTTTGAAAGGTTTGCTAACATAGAACTGTTTGCTACCAAAAACAAATATTTCAGCTATGATACGACAATAACCAATGACAACAGTGAAACCACTTGTTTGCCGTATGGTTCGACAATGAACCTACCAGTAGAAGCGTAATTAACGGAAGCTCGCCAAACAACAGTGTAATCGCATAACACAGCGGTGTTGTAATTGCGTTTTCTTTATTTTTTGCAATTATAATAATTGCATCTGCAATTTGTATAACTGCCGCTAGCGCATAACTCGCAGTGAACACCATATAAGCTGTCATAAGTGGACGTGTTTTGAACGATGCATCGATAATTCTACCGTTAATTTGCATAGCTGTTGCGTTCAGAAGTCGTTGAAAGCTCATACATAAGTAGATATCACAGAATACTGTTAAGCATGCATTTATTATAACAAACATTGCTGAAATACGGGGCGGAGGCGGCCGAACGTCAATGACCACCTTTGTAGAGTAGTAGTACATGTTTCATCAAGATGGCTGTTATTATAGGTTGGGGGAAAGATTGTTTAAAAATTAATTAAAATGAATACCTAAATAATAAATTAAGTTTTGTTTGGACGAGGAGCCGATCTTCAATAATAGTATGCTAGCATAGTGGTATATTTATTATGTTAGGTTACAATACCTAAGCCTAAGCCTAAACTTAAGCCTTACAGTCTTTGTGTCTGCCAGTGGGCAGGCCTCTATAGGTTACATGGGCCGCAATCAGGGTGCAACCGGAATTCCGGTTCCGGCAAATTTTGACCATCCGATGCCGGTTCCGGTAAGTTTTTACCGGAATTAAAAATTCCGGTATCAACTTTTGGTCGGTGTAAATAAGATTTTTTCCTAAAAAATGTCAATAAAAATTAAGAAGTAGATTTCATTTGTATAGTATATAAACCTTTACAATCGCCGAACATAAACCATCGACGGTCGATTGTGCTTCCGTGAATTTATGAAAATCTAAAATGCAGTAGATAAAGTGAATACATATCTCCAACTAAGGGTTATTTCACCAATAATACTGCAAAAAAGAAGATTAAAATGAATTTTTCGGTGGATGTATTTTTCATTTTCCGGTCCCGTTTCCGGTAATTTTTTCAAATTCCGGTTCCGGTGCGGAGCAGTATTCTGTGGGAATGCAATAGAATAAGCTTTAGGTTTAGACTAACTTTTTGCTTAGGTTTAGGCTTAGGTATATACAAGCTCATTGTTACGCCTTCGCTGAGGTATAAGCTCATTACAAGAAACACGTGCAATCTGCATCTGCGAGTTCTCGCTGTAAGAACTTTTACATGTGTGAATAGGGCTTAAGGCTTAAGCTTTAGGCTCAGGCTTGAGCTTAGGAACACGTTTATACTACTGTTACGGCCCTGTTCTACACATTGGCCGCTGTAATTTCCCTTCAAACCCAAACGAACCATTTTAAACAAAGAAGTTTATAAAATCGATAAAATTTCAACAAATCATCTCTCCATTTTTGAAGAAAATCAAAACGAAAAACGACTAAACAGTTGAAAACTTAAGTTAAATTATATCTGAAATCCAACACCAAGGCCAATGTCGTCAGTGTGAACTCGTCAAAAACGTCCAATATTTAAATGTAGCGCAGACATTTTCAAATCAATTTGAAATTTAAGGTATTAAAAATAAAAATTTTTTAATATAAGACCAATTTTTGTTGTTGTTGAAACAAGTCTGACAGATGAAATGTTAAGTGTGAGACAAAATTTAAATTTTTGACCTAAAAGCATGATTGCATCATTTTACCAGCCTCACAGATGTGGAAAACAGATGCGAAACGAACTAAACCTTTCAGTTCCGAGGTGATTTAACCGTTTAAATCATAAATAGTGTCAGACAAATATAAGACGAGTTTTTTAAAAACGTTTAAAAATAATTGAGAATTTTAGCATTAAATTTCACTGGTTCTAAAAAACAAAATAAATGCCGATGTGAAATTTCGAGCTGGACTGTTTTTTCCGTCTTTACAGCAGAGGTTTTAACGCTTTAAAGATCGCTTTATATAAGGATTAAATTTCTGTGATTTGGCAGTAAAACATTAAAAAGAGATGTGAAATTGCCAGTTGAATATTTTTTGCTTACAGATTTGACGTTTTAGCGATCAGTTTGTGCAAAAAATAATTAATGTCAGGTTAAATATTAAAGAATGGTTTTGAAATGAAAAAAACTAAAAATAAATAATGATTTGGATTACATTTCATCGTTTGGTCGAGATTTTCTATAAGATATAAAACTGAACTTTTCAAGCTTAGGCGGAAATATTTGACCTTTAAACAGTTTTACAGTCAAAAATGTGTCAACCAGATATTTCAAAAATTGTCTTTAAAGATGAAAATCAGTTCAAATTAGGATAGAATTTCAGCAGTTCTAAAAAGGTAAATCATATGTGAAATTGTCAACTGATGTTTTTCGACCCCGTAGACAACGGTATATTTGATATTTAATGGTCTGTCTGACAGGCAAAACTATGTGTCTCATGCAAAATTTTCATATGTCTTAAAAATCAAAAATAAATAAAAATTTGGATCAAATGTCTGCTATTTCAGAAAACATTGAGTAAGATGAAAAAATAGCAACTTGCTTATTTTGCACCTTTGATTGCCTATATTTGTTTTTCAGGAACCTAAGCCTAAGCCTAAACGGCAATAGACTACGGTTTTGGTTTAAATGTAACTTTATGCTTGTAGGCTAAGTCTTAGATGTAGGTTTGAGCTGATGAAGCGCCCCTGTCAGAACCATTGCCTAGTACTAAAGAAAATTCTTTATTATTAATGTAATAGCGTAATCTATACGTCAATGCAAGGTATTTCAAATTGGACTAAAAGTTACCCAGTTAGGTTTAGCTTTAGACTTAGCTTAAAATTATACGGGCTTCGGACTGTATTTAGAAAAGCTAAACTTATTTTTATTTGTCCTAAAAGGTATGTGTTGTCTCTCAGTGTAAATATTTAGCTCAAAATGTAACCATCTTACATTATTTTTATACATATATATGTATAATATGTACACAAACAATAAAATTGAGTCAAAAGCACAAACGCTTGAATGAACTCTTGACCATCAAAAACATATTTAAACTGTGACCCAAATGTTCATTAATGAGGGGATATTTTTTAATTCTACCAGTGAGTTTACGTTACAACAACTGGTAAACAACCCTGTTCAGAGATTAAAAAATGGAACAAATAATTAAAGAAATAGAAAACGAATATGCTGGTAACGGAACCTTAAAGGGTCATCCATCGTTATAATGTTTTCGTGGATGCAAAAAATGAACCTTCATTTCGGAGTCCACTTCTGTTGTACAGTTAGCTTAAGCTTTCGACGGTTTTTTGCGCAAGCTTACGCTCACGGCCAGCCTTAATTATAGTCTTATTCTTACGCTGAGGCTTAGGTTTAAAGGCAAAAATATCTTAATTTTAGCAATAAAAATAAAAAAGATTATTTGAGAAGATATTAATAGTGCTTTAAAATAACAAATTCATCAAAAATAGCATAACCTAAAGATGGTTCTGTGGAAATAAAATAGGTACGGCTTACAGGTATGTCAATGTAAAGAAAGGTCGCCGCTAGAATATTAGCTTGATGGGTAGGTACAAATGAGGCTTTGAGTGAAACGTATAGTAAGTGATACTGACATCACCAATCATTATTTTAACTCCATCTTATTTAAAAATTACTCAGAGAATTTAGGCGAGTTCAGCTGAGCCCCTTTTTTTACAAACCGCAAATGAACTTAGACCGATTAGAATCAACTGACAATATACCAGTGCGGAACTATAAAGCTAAGGCGTTTCAAGTAGTCAAAAATGTGACAATTTTCGAACAATCTGGTTCATTACCGACAGGCTATTTATCATATAATGTCAATTTTGGTTAAAAAAATAACTATAAATGGGTACCAAACTTTTTTTACGTCAAAACGATTTTTGAAGCAAAAATAAAGCCGACCATATCCCTCAAACACGACAATATTTTCAGTTTCGAGCTGAGGGCGCAGAGAATTTATTATATATACATTAGTTGGAATATTGATATTTTAGGCTGCGAATTTAGTTGGAATATTGAAACTTTAGTCTGTGAATTTCGTTGGAATATTGAGACTTTAGTCTGTGTATTAGGCATAAATGACAGACGAATTTACATAATTTAAAAATAGTTTTGTTTCTGAGCGCTTGCGGTATGCATTTACTATAAAACTAAGCACTTATTTTATTGCTTACGTTCACTGACTGCAATTAACGAAAGAGCTTACAGAAGTGCTCCGCAAACTTTTTCTGAGTCGTTCGCATTACAATTGCTTGCTCCAATGTATAGAACAGGGCCGTAACAGTTGTATAAGCGTATTACGAAGCCTTAGCCTAAGCCTAAGCTTAAGTGTAATTATAAGCCTCTTCAAAAGCCTAATCCTAATTATAAGCATAAAATCAGACTAAAGCTCAAGATTTGCTCTGTTGCAGTCCTGCGACAAAAACGGCCCGCTCCTGAACTTCACATCGGCCGGCTTATGTGTCATTGCTCGAATGGTCCATGTATAGAACAGGACCCGAACGTTTTCCGACGTGACTGTAATAGAGTGCGCTTAAGCTTTAGACTAAGTTTTTTGCTTAGGCTTAGGTTTAGGCTTAGGCTTAGAAATACGCCTATACTACTGTTCCGCCCTGTTCTATACATTGACCGTTTGAATTGTTATGCCAATCACACTTTTTATGATCATCAAAATAATCTCTACTGTGAAAGGACAAGAATTATATTTTTGAACAGTGAATATTGTTTATTTTGAATTTGAAAAATATTCATTTTACCAGCACATATTACTGTGGTGTAACCGGAGGTCAAAAGTTCCAGAAAACCGTGTCAATTTTTTACCAGAGCCGTAACGATTAAAAGCATTTCGTACAGTTTATTTAACGGGGATAAACTGTGTTCATGTGTTGTTCTTCGCATACAAATGAATTTTTGCAGGCGGTACTGCTGTTTTAAGCAAAGACTTTACTTTCAATTGTGTATAGTACTTCAGCTAACGAACATAATGCGGTAATGCATTTTTTAATTTAAAAAGGAAACAAAAATTAATCTGATGGAGATTCCGACAAAAAATTTCCCAGAGTCAAAAGAAAAAACTTGTCGGGATAGGAAGCGAAGGCATACTTCCGCTATTACCGCGCAAATTTCAACTACTACACTCGGAAACAGTTAATAACTTTTTGGCCGCTTATACCGAAGGCGGAGTTGAGACACTTTGATGGGGCGGGCTTTCATAAAGTTAATTAAAATGTGGCATATAAGTAACCGGTAGAGGATATATTTTATAAATAGTGACATGACGAATATTTTCGAAGAATTCGGTGAAACCAAATTAGAACATTGCATAGTTTCATTTCTATCTAGGAACTTCGCACCAAGAATTGTGCAGCGAGCAAAATGTTGAGAAAAACATCGCGAGCGAAGCATGCCAGCTTTGCAAAAATTCTGGTAAAGTCACAGTAAGGTAAGGTTTTAAAATTTAATAATCACTGGTTACGGAAAATTAGCTTTACAGAACGCACTAATATCAACTTCTTGAAATTATATATCAGAAGAATTATTGGCAAAGCCGTAACACTGTATTTTGGAATAACAATATTAACCCTTTCAACACGCATGCATGTACCATATATTATATACTGTACAAATGGTATATGCAAAATAATAAACAGTTCATGATGTGAAAGTATAAAGCAAACTCCTAAGCGTAAGCCTAAGCTAAAGCTTAAGCGTAACGATAAGCTTATACCTAAGCCTAGGCCTAAGCTTAAGCGTAAGGATAAGCTTATACCTAAGCCTAAGCTTAAGCGTAAGGATAAGCTTAAGCCGAAGGTTAAGCTTAGGCTTACGCTTAAGCAGCTTATCCTTACGCTTAAGCTTAGGCTTAGGCTTAAGCTTAGGCTTAGGCTTACGCTTATCCTTACGCTTAGGCTTAGGCTTAAGCTTATACCTAAACCTAAACCTAAGCTTAAGCGTAAGGATAAGCTTAAGCCTAAGCCTAAGCTGAAGCAAAAAATTAGTCTAAAGCTCAAAGTTACCCCATTGCAGTTGCGCGAAAAACGGACCGCCCCGATCTTCAAATGGGCCGTACAGAACACCTCCCACCACAGACCAGAGTTCAATTAAAAAGTTGCGAATTAGATTTCAGTTGAAAATATGTATATCCACGTAGAGAAACGGCTAATTTATTTGTACTATAAGTTGATAAAAAAAACTAGAGCCTTACGTTTGGAACTTCAAGTTGCCATGACAATTATAAATGGATCAATTAAAGCTGCATTTAAAATATCAATCAAACTCCCCTTAAGAATATCGAGTAAAGTCTTAAATTTTCACCAATAGCAACAGATAAATTACCATAGAACCATCTGCAAGGAATTACTAAATGAGATTGTTTAGAGTTAGTATAAAACAAAAGCTGCTCTTAGTTGAATAGTATCAATGAAAGTTTCCCCTTGTGACATCAATTACCCTCAGACTTTGATTGTTCCTCATCTAAAAAGTGCTAATTTTCATATGCCCCCAGTACCTCAGGCAATATACGTCATAACTGTTTTAACCTCCACATTTGTTCAATGCCAAACGCAACATCAACGACCGATACAATAAATGTACACAACTGTAGGGTGTTAATGACGAACATTAAACACATTCGAGCCGTGGGTTCACATAACATTTGCTTGCAATTCGAGCAACTATCACCATCGCTCATGGTGCAAGGCAACAAACACCAAACAAAATCGAGTTTCGCAAATATTAGCAAATCGTATACGACGCCGAACGTTTTGCCCATCGATGACAACACAACAAACAGGCCAGTTTTAGTGATCGACTCTTCGATGACACAAATCGCCTAAAAATATTAATACATTAATCAATCGTTTGTCACATAGAGTATATATACTGTGAGCCGTTGAGCACAATTTATGAACGCTAAATATATATGCAAATGTGATTGTCGTTCAAAATTTTGGCCAATGCATAGCATAGGGCCGTAACAACAGTACTATAATTATATTCCTAAGTATAAGCCGTAGCATAGAATGGTTTGTACCTAAGGCTAAGCCTAAGACTGTACGCAAAAAATAGTCTAAAGGTTAACCTTGTTCTGCTGCAGTCCCACAGAAACGTTCCGCCTTTGATGTTTACATGGGTGAAATCTCAACGGTTTATGAAACAAAAATTTATATATATGTAGATATATATAATATATATATATCAGGGTGCAACCGGAATTCCGGTTCCGGCATTTTTTCACCTTCCGGACCCGGTAAATTTTTACCGGATTTAAAAATTCCGGTGTTTTATAATTTGGCCGTTTTCTTAACTTTGCTAATTTTTAAGAATCTCTTTTGAAAGCCACTTGTACTCCGAATATAAGCCATTGGTGGTATATTTCACTTCAGTCGACGACGAAAATCTAAAATACAACAAATAAAATAAATACCTATGTTCGACTAAGGTTGTTTCGCAAATAATAGAGCAAAAAATAAAATTAAAATGAAATTTTTGGTGAAATGCATTTTCACCTTCCGGTTCCGGTCCCGGTTCCGGTAAAATTTTCTAGTTCCGGTTCCGGTTCCGGAAAACTGTAATTACGGTTGCACCCTGATATATATATGTATATATATATGTATGTATATATATACGATAATTAAGAACTTCGAACAAGCAACAGTGTTTTACAGTAAAAAATATGAAACTTTGAACTTTGCATGACTGGCAATGTAGCTCTGTTTAAGTCTGGAGTCTTGTAAACATGAAATGGAAATGGTCAGCCAACTGCGCAATTGAAGCTTCTGTAAAGGATCTATGTTTTGAACCGAACACCAGATTGCGGCAAGATTGCTTGTGCCGTAACGAGTAAGTAATTAGCCATTTTCCTTTTGGCCCATGTAAAGATCAAGGGCGGGACGTTTTTCGGTGGGACTGCCATAGAGCAAGCTTACGCTTTAGACTAATTTTTTGGTTAGATCTAGGGTTAGGTATTAGCTCATTCTCACTTTTTGGCTCAGGCTTAGGCAACGTTTTGGAGTTTGGCTAATGGTCCAGGAGAAATCTGATCTAGACAACAAAGAGTCTAAAAGAGATAAAGTAACTGAAAAACCACGGAAGCGAACCGAGCTAGAAACCAACTGATTTCTTAGCAATTAACTGTTTTAAATTCCAACACTAAACTTTACGTTTGGTGGGTATTGAGAGGTGTCGAAGACACTTCTATATTCTTCTACAGGTGTCGATTGCGACCCCGGATACCCCTTATAGCATGAAAAACTCTTGTGTGTTAGTTTGAGAAGGAAAATTAGTAAAAATTCTTGCCGTTTTCAACGTCTTGTTGACACGGATCACAACTCACGTTGTACACCATCATTTTCAAACGTTGTGAGTTGCGCATTATTCCTAAGCATAAAACATAAATCAAAGAACCATAGTGTACTCTATGCGAGAAAGGGTTAAAAGCATCCATAACAAAACGTACCAAGAGGAACGTTGATAACGGAAGCTCTCCTAACAGCATCGTTAACGCGTTTGTTATCGGTGTCGTGTAAGCGTTTTCCTTATTGCGCGAAATAACAATTATTGAATCGCATAATTGCAGCCCTGCAGCAATTGCATAAGTTGCCGTTAACGCCATATATGCGTACATAAGCGGTTCAGTCGCAAATACTACTTTAACGATAGTTCCATTCACAGAACGCGTTGTAGAGAAAATTAGACTTTGGAATGCAAAACAGAGGTAAATGTCAAAAAATAAACTTAACGCAGTGCAAATTGTCATAAACGCCGCGGATACACGAGGCGGTGGAGGTGTTAGCTGGAATACTATCATTGAAATTTGTTGGATAATTCCTAAAATATACAGCAATGATTTTTTCATTTTATTTGTAGAGATTGAGTGTATTTATCTTAATCCAGTTTCCACAATATCATGCGTAAACCCAGGTGACTTTTGAGGGGGGTACTTATAGTGTGGCGGACACTGAAACCAAAAAAGCTTCAGCGAGACGTCGAATATTTTATGTAACAAATTGACAAGTTAAAAAAGAGAAAGTTTATCGACTACCAAGAATACCAAAAGCAGATAATGGCTGGGATTCTAAAATATTGCTTAAGTATTTACTTAAGTTTAAGTCGCCGACTTTGGTAAACTTAGCATTTTTGCCAAAACAAATATCCGTTAAATGTGAACCAATGTCATAAGAAAGTCTAATCTTTGCTTCATATTAAGAAGGTATCATGAGTGTACAGTTGTAGCTGGAGCATGGTTAATATGCCAAAAATGTTAATGTATAATATATCAAATTTAGTCAGCGATTTAAGTATTTGCTTCACTTAAGTAAGCTTTTAAATACGGCAAAACAGTTTTGTAATTACTTAGCACGTACTTACATACTAGTAGATAAAAAATGCCGGTTTTAACCCCCCCCACCCCCACGTGGGGGTGGTGGGGGTTCCGGTTTTACCCCAGTGGGGGTGGTGGGGGTTCCGGTTTTACCCCAGTGGGGGTAATGCGGGGGTGCGGTTTTACCCCAGTGGTGGGGGTTCCGGTTTTACCCCAGTGGGGTGGTGGGGGTTCCGGTTTTACCCCAGTGGAGGTAATGTGGGGGTGCGGTTTTACCCCAGTGGGGGTAATGTGGGGGTGCGCTTTTCCCCAGTGGGGGTAATGTGGGGGCAATTTTTGGGCAAAACGCAAAAATTTCTTCATATTTACAATACAGATAAAAGTTTCAAACATTTCGTCCCTGCCAAGGGTACTCATCGGATGGCTTTATGCATGACTGCAATGGCTACCATTATGTTTTTTGTTTTTTATTTTGAAATATTAAACAAAAGAGATAGTACACATGTTTTATAACACACCTCTAAATTTAAGCATTCAACTTCCAAAATACTTCTCGATTGGCATTTATATGCAATTCTGAAGGAAATTCACCCATTGCAAAAACAATAATTGCTTGTTTAAGCTCACTAGTAAAATCAACCGATAATTTTATATAACCATCAGCTGAATTACTTATATAATTACAATCACTGCTGTGATCTTTACTCAAGTCTACGGAAAAAATTTGATAACCACCAGTAGCCCAAAATCCAGTTCTGGTCAATCCTACATTTTCTACAGTATTATTTAATGCATATAGAGTATGTTGAAATGCTCTTAAATAATTACCATTCTTACACGGCAAAGCTACATTGCAAGGATAACGTTCATCATTCATAAAAACAGTAAACCGATCCATATCAGGCATACAGAAATTAAATATATTTTTATCCTTACTACCCGTATATGCATCTTGTGTAATGCTCCAAAAGTGAACTCTTCGCGGAAGTTTACCTTCAAATGCTGTCCACTCAATATTTTGCAATCCTTTATTGATGGATACTGTATGTATCTTGTACCGAATTCCTGTTGAACCGAGCCCTGTGCTAGCCAAAATTTTTGCTTGCCGATCTAATGCTTGTTTTGTTAGTTTTACTTTTGAGATATACAACTTAAAATCGTTAATTCGAATTGCAAGAGGCTTATTAATATTATGTGTTAATATCAAGTTTGGCGGATTCCGACAAAACTCAATTTCCAGGCGGGATTTTGGAGGCAAATAGACTGGGGCTAAAAATGCATCTGTTACAAGCGGAAAATACAATTCTACTCGTTTAGAACCAATAATAAATGCAGAACGATTTATCCCGCCCAAATTTGTATCTACCGAATCAAACGCAAACTCTGAATCGGCTTCATATAGACAACCTGACAAGTACTGTTTACGCTGTTCAACATTCATAAATAAAGTATATAAAACATAAACCATCCATGCATAATGCTTTTGATTGTATGTAATAGGCTCGCCGTTTATTCTCAATTCTACAGATGCAAATAGACTATAGCCAAACATATTGCACGGAACTATATTTTTACCTTTTCCTAATTCTCCTATAACAGTACCATCAGCATTTACTACTTGTAAGTCAATATATGCGTAAATCTGTGAAACATCCAGAAAATCAAATGCACTTTCACTGACTTTAAATCGTAAACAGTCATCTGTGTCAATACTTGGCAAAGTTGTATTGCATGCGATTTCAATTAATTGAGACGATGACACAGAATCCTGACTTGGATACGATCCCATATTCCAGTTTAGTTTTTCAACGCCGCACGTTTTCGTTTGCGCCATTTTGTTTGCTTTTTGACTTGTTTTCTTTGTTTTTTACCCTTTTAAGCTTTTTCTTCAAAATTTTTGTTCGCTTCTTTGAAGAAACTATAACCGTATGTTGCGCTCTAGGAGCTTTGAAACATAATGAATTAGTCATTGTGTAATATAATACACTATATATTAGTCTTTTTAAGGATATTTCATTTAAACAGTAAGCGTATTACTCCTAAAGAGTTATCTAAAAATTCCACAGGATTGAAATTTACGTCAGTTATTACAAATTTCAAATTTTGCAACTGTTCAACATTAAGTTGATGGCTAACAGTATTGCGAACCGATTTGTTCATTAGTACATGTAGTAATGGCTTATATTTTCCGTTAACTAAACGCTCTTTTATAAAAGAGCAGAAAATGAAGCGCGGCTTGTTGTGTTCTATGTTTATAGAATGCCCAACGTGTCGTCCGTTTCTCAGATGATTTTCGTGGAAGCCAAACAATTTCTTAAGTTCTGCAGAAAGTTTAATTTCTGCTTCGTTTGTGCAGTATACGCTAATAGTATTGCTAAAGCCATCAATGGCAAAGTTAATGCTTGACGAAACTCTATTTAAATGCTGGAGTAATATCTCGAGATTATAATGTCCCTTTTCTATAGTAAACCGTTTCCAAGACTTGTTGACGTAATATTCTAGTGTTGTCTCATTAATGTTAATATATTTCTCTTCAAGTTCAATGTCTAGAACTTGTACAGTAGACGCGTTGAATGGTGTAGGAAAATCAACTACGCCTTTGTTTAAGTCAAAAGTTAAAACAACTTCCATATTTTATTAAGATACACTTACATCCTTTTAAGCATTTTATATACAATTTTAGCACACAAATTATAATGTTCCAATGATTTACAACCAGTTATTACTACTTTACCTGTGTTGAAAATAAGTGCTGTGCCAGTATGCACTTTCCATACTAAACTGTTTTGAATTTCTGGCTCATACGATAGTGCATATAAATCTCTTAGGTGCGCGTATACTAAGCGCAAGTTTACATTTTCTTCTAAATCAAAAAGCCCAACCACATTTCTAATTTTCAATATTACAGTTTTTTCCGTAACATAATTTAATTGTGATAAACTGTTACAAATTTTATCAACAGCATCTTTTGCTTCTTGCATGCATTTTACACCAACAA
>JASANG010002165.1:0-30649 GCA_030248215.1 Enoplolaimus lenunculus
ATTTGGAAATAGACTGGATTCAGTGTGATCTATGCTTGGAGTGGTACCATTTTGTGTGTGTGGGGCTTGGAAGCGGAACCCCCCCAAACAAATTTGGTACTGCCCGTCCTGCTCCGTAGTCATAGAAGCACCGGGTTGACTATATGGTAGGACAATAGTTAAAAGGTGTAGGAATTATTCGTTTTATAGAATATTATTTATTAATATTGTTGTTATTAAAAACGTTTATTTTATCAAATATTATCAACTGCAAAAGGTTTTATTTTATTTGGTGGATTCAAAGCAACACACTCGAGTTGGTATTGAAAGCCGGAGGATAGTACAGGTTGGCGTCGACTTTCAACGAATTCCAGTTGGCGTCAATGGCGGAATTGATGGAAATAGGGAAAGGGGCACGGGAGAAGCAAAATAATGCCTCCGGTGCAATCAAAGTTGGCGAAATCTCCGGTGACGAGGGACGTATCACCGTCGTCACCATTATGGAGATCAAGGCACCCTTGTCATTCGTTAGAGTTTTGGGTGTCTAATATCCCTTTAGGCAGGGAATGGGGCAAACCTAGGTTTGTCGCAATAGTGTCTAATCAGAAACAGGCGGAAATAGCGGTCCGGATAATAGACTCGTCCAGGACAAATATTTTGTCGTGTGATATTGAAGGAGTCTCTTGGAATGAGAAACGAGGTAATAAGTATAGGGTAGCTTGACAGCAATACAGGGTAGACCCTTGTGCACATTTGCATCCGTCTACGCTGAATATATTTCCAGGTGTGGTCCACGAGTACATGGAAGATGACTGGTTGGCAGGTCCGAAAGACAAGAAGTACCGGAATCACATTCGCACGCTTCAGATCGGAACGACGGAGGGTGCGGTCTTCTTGGTGGACATTCAAGCATTCTGTGGCAAGGTGCCATTATGTGGGAAGCAGGATTAAAACAGGCGTTTCCAGCGGATTCTCAGACGGTGGATTTACAACGAGTGCATGACGGGTTGTTTCAGTCGAGTAGCCTGCGAGAGACCTTGAAACACTATTTTTGCGTAGATAAGGGGGAAACCCCACATACGTCAAAGTGGTTAGGTCTGTTGCGCCGAAATACGGCTAAAGGCACTCCTAAAACGGATAAGGCGGATAAGGAATTTTTACAGTTTATACATTATGCTAGCCTAGATGTAATGCTAGCGGATGTGGCAGCGGCGATGGTAATGCGGCAATTTAAGCATGTGGTAGAGCGAGATAGACCGGCAGTAGTATTCGAGCTGTACCAAAAACTGGAGTCATTCGGTGATATGTCCAAGGTGAGCCTAACGGTAGCTATCGGTCGCAATGCGGCGTCACGGTTAGCGCTCAGGGACTATCAGGATACGGAATCACAGTATTTACGGTTATTTGAAGAGGCATTTAGGCAAATAGAAAACGAGCGGCATCCGAAACGAGTCTCGGTCTTTCAATTATTTAGAGGAAGGACGGAGCCAACAGACGTTTCGATACCGGATAACAGTCAAAGGATTGAGCTGTTATGGCCTCAGGAGACGGAAATAGTAGAAAGGGTACAGAGGTGCACGGCGGAAATCGCGGTGCGGAAATTAGAGTAGGACGAGCCGGAGAAATGGTCTGAATGGTGTAGAAGGATGGTGCGTTGGGTACCATTACAACCGGAAGCGGTCAAAGAGACGGCGAAGGAGAAACAAAAGAGGCGGCAATATTTTGTACCGGCGCAACGCGAGGAGGAGGAATGGGAACCGATCTACAATCCGCCGACAGTATCGTCGAGGGAACTGCCGTATGAAAAGGCGTTCGCGGGTCCTGACAAGGCAACGGTACTGACGAGCAGAGGCGAGGTGGTTCCGGAGGAAGAGACAAGGCAATGGTGGGAAGAGATGTACGAAACAGTTATGCAAGGGAACGGCGGTTCGACACGGCCGAAAACAACGGACGACATTCAAATCTCGTTCGCTTCGGTGGCCCAGCCGGGAGGACAGGAGTTGATGTCGGATATTAGGAAGGGTAAGTCGATGGTCGTGAGGACACCGGCGTTGTGTGTAGATCTGGAGGCAGAGGAAGCTCGATTAGCGCAAAGGCGGAAACAGAGAGTGACGTCGGATTCTAGCAGGGGCACGACGGAAGTCGAGGCGTCTGAAGCAGCACCGGCGTCATCAGAGGCACGACCATCGAGCCCGTCGAGTAGCAGGGGAGCGTCCACGGGGACATCGCCTGCGGAGAAAGTGGACGGGAAAAAGAAAGTGAAAAAGCGGAGAGGACCGAGTGACGGAGTAATGGAAGTATGGGCCCGGCAATGAGCGGGGTCAGATTGTCAGCAACGAGTGAGGAGGAGCCTATGGAGGCGTCGGTTACTACACAAGTAACGGGCCAAACCGGAGCGGTAACGGAAACAGAGGCGAGTCAGGGAGAGCCGGTTGCGGAGAACGTAACGGGCGGAGGCGAATTAGAAGTAGTAGAGGAAATGGAAGAAGGAAGTCCTCGCCACGACGACTTAGTAGTGGTGCAGGAAGCCGCGGGGTCAGAGACTCCGGGGAGTGGCGGTGCAAGTAACCCAGGAATAGGTGAAACACCGAAGAAAGGAAATGGTAAAGGAAAAGGGAAACAAGCAAGAGAGCAAGGAGAGAGCAGCGGAAGCGCGATGGTTCGGGCTCCGGTTACACCAACGGGATATATGTGGAACGTGCTAGATTTCGAAGCATACCAAAGGGGGCAGGTTCCACAGCTGCCAGTAGAAACGAGGTCGACGGCGGAAGGGTCACCGTTCGTGGAGCCGGAGGCGAGACCACCGCCGCCCAACCCACTGCCAAAAGGGTTTCATTGGGCGGAGACGGTCCCGTTCCCATCTTCAGAGAGCGACCCTATGATGGAATATCGGCCTATGCTGAACCTGGAAGAGGCGATAAAACGGGATATTGAGGAAAGGCAACAAGGGGATATGGCAACGGTAGAGGCACTGTGAGCCGGCGTGAGGGCGTCTACCCACCGGGCGGATTCGGAGTGCCGGAAATAGAGAACGCGTACGCGGCAGTGACGGCGAGAATACGCGATGTAGAACAGAATTGGACGCAAAGGAAAGAGGCGGATTTGGAAACGATGAAGCTGGCGCGTAAATTACGGGAATACCAGGAGTTTACGACGAAAGCTATCAGGGATCTAATGGGTTACGCGGAGTGCTTGTCACGAGAAAGGAGCCGGGTAACTCATTTGGAGCGCGTGCAGGCCACAGCTGTAGATCAGCGGCAGCGGGCGCATGAACATGTATCCGGGGCAGATGATTTAGTAAGGCGGACCGAGGAAAGGTTGAAGGAAAGGGAGAAGGAAAACAAGGATACGGAGACAAAATTGAAAAAGGCGATGGACGAAATTATGACGTTGCTGGGCGAGAAACGGCAGTTAGAAACTCAACTGCGAGAGCCGAGCAAGGTCCGGAAGCAAGGAAATGGGAAACTTAAGGAAGTGGAGGAGAAGGAATCGGAGTCGTCGTCAGAGGAGGACACGGCACAACGGAAGGGAGTGCTGAAAAGGCAGAGGTCGGCGACACCGGGCAGGGTACCAAAGGTGGTACGCTTGGAAGTTGGTTCAGGAGAGGAATCGGCGGGAGCGACGGCTGTAAAAGCGGTCGAGCCGAAAGCAGTAAGAGAGCCGAAGGCGGCGGGAACAGCAAAACAGCGGACCGCGGCGACAGCAGGGGCGAAATCCCCAGCGCGGCGGAGTAGACCGAGAGATCCGGCGTGGAGGGTACCGAAAATAGGTAGAGGTATCGTCGCATTCCCGGATATGGGCATCGTAACGGTACAACACTTCTTGCCATTGTACAAAGGAGGGTACCAGTTCCGGTTGCACGCGGATTATTTCCAGGCAAATGAGTGTCTGCCGAAGCCGGATTTAGGGCTACCGGGTGAAATATTGGAGAAGCTAGCGTCCCATTGGGCGGTAGCGGCTTTGAGAGCCTACGAGTTTTGCCTGCATAGGGAAGCGTCGATCGAGGAATGGATGGAATGCCTCAACTACGCGGAGCGAGGTCTGACGGCATGCGTATTCCAGATGCTGGATATAGTGCCAGAAACGTATAAGGAGCTGATGAGATGGTTCGCGCGGATAGTCAGAGAAGTGGCAACCCGGGCGATAACGGCGCCGAACACATGGTTCGGCAGGGCTCCGCCGGATTTTTTCCTACCGCTATCGTCGCATGTGGTTATGCAATTATTCGACAAATCACAAGACGAGGGGGTGAAACGGAGAAGGACGTTGGTCACAGCTCGGGCATACCATAATCAACGGTACTGGAAAGCGAGGCGGAGTTTCGAGAAGGACAATCTATGGGCAATGCGCGCGACCAATCCTAAAGATCGGGCGGATAGGAAAGAGCGGTTGCGCGGGTTGCAAGCGGAGATGACTCGGGAAACGGAGAGGCAGTTTTCGTTCGAAACGGTGAAGGCTGCGGCAAGGTTATTTGAGTATTTCAATAAGACCTTTGCATACCCGGCGGATAGAAAGGAAACGGAACTGCCAGAATTGACGTTACCGGAGGTCACTCGGCGATCCATGTCAAATATGGTAGAGAATTTTACAAGGAAGGAAACGGAGGAACTGAGAAGGATCGCGGATGCGAATAGGCAGGCGCTGGAAATTTGTCGGGGCTACTTGTTAAGTGAGCGACGGGTAGCGCCGAGCGCCGAGCCGATGGATATACAGGAGCAGGAGCAGCCGCAGCCGAGCACGAGTGGGAAGCCGACACAGGCGGAAGCTCAAGCTCGGGCTGGGGCAACGGAGACGGTGGCACGACAGGCACAACCCGAAATTACTAGGGAGCCTGTGGTGCGAATGACGCAAATAGAAACGGAAACGGAAGGGGCGCGGGAAGTGACTCAACCGGCGCGAGAATCTGCGGGGAGCCAGTTGGTGACGGAGCAGATTAGTGAGGAAGAGATCGAGTCAGTACCGGATGATGATATTCAGGAAGTGACGCCAGAAAAGGGGTCAAAACGGTGGAAGGAGGTGACGGGGAAGCGTAAAGGAAAAGGTAAAGGTAAAGTAACGGCTTGGGAAACCGGTACGGAGACACCACAGTCGAGTGTGGGCGCGGGGGAAAATTAATGTCTCACCGGCGATCTCCGAGGATACAGCAGCAGGAAGGAAAGTCGCGAGAGGAATTCTGGAAACATTTGCAGCAGTTGGCGGTGCCACCACCGGAACGACCACCGGCTCCAACTCCAGCGCCACCAGTGGTGTCGCGGGATCCAGGAAAGGACGAGCAGCCGCCGGCACTGGGGTATATTCGGGTGCGAAATGCGGCAGGTGAGTGGAAATGGAGATTTCATCCAAAGACGCACAGGGCAGCTTCGCAACGACGTGCCTCGGAAAGGGGCAAGGGCCGAGGCTATGTGCGTCCGACGTCGGGATCAGTGTCGAGCAGGGTTGGACCAAGACAGGCGAATCCGGTGTATGATTCGTCAGCCGTGTATGCTAGTACAGCAGCAGGGTCGTACGGTCCCGTTTCGGTGAGCCAGGGGAGGGGCGTTGGCCCACCCGTGGAAACGCCAGCGGTACGGTATCAGGTCCGGCAGGTACCAGTGGATCAGTATCAGGCGACGGTTGGCGGCTATGCGGTTCAGCCACAGGTTGAGCAGTATCCGGCAACGGTTAGTGGGTATGTGGCTCAGCCACAGGTTGAGCAGTACTCAGGCACTGTGAGCGGATACGTGGTTCAGCCGCAATTGAACAGTATCCGGCCACGGTGAGCGGATATGTGACTGAATCGCAAGTTGAGCAATATCCGGGAACGGTTGGCGGCTATGTGGATCAATCGCAGGTTGGCGACGATCGACACTATTATCGGCGGCAAACGGAGACAGTGCGACAGCGGATCAGCGAGATTCGGCGTGCGGATCGACAGCAACAACAGCAATCGACGGCACAATCACAGGATCGACGTTTCGTGTCGCAAGAAGAGGTGGATGCTTACTATGGACAGGCACCATCGATGCACAGCCGGCATTTTTAAAGGACCTTATTGGGGATGTTGACGGATCAGCGTCAGGGACGCTTGGATTGGAGAAGAAACGGGGTAGTCATGGACGTCGGGGTGCTGGGTTACTGGTACGCTTGGATTTGCACGTTGGACTTTATCAGGGGCAGGGTGCTGGGTACGAGTAGTACGCTGATGGACGGGGTTACGGCTATGGGTATGGAAGCAACGACGGGTCGGGTCTTGGGTCGGTGTGGCGTGGCTAAAATAAAAAATAAAAGAAAATAAAAATTGTTTTGTTTATTGTTGTTGTTATTATTGTTGTTTTATATGTTTGTTGTTTACGCTTTTTAGCGACGGCAAAAAAGGCAGTAAAATAGGGCCATAAAATTTGTTCGATGCCGGGGTCGGCATCTGTGCCGAAGGGGGGTTGTAGGTGGCTGTGCCACACTTAAATATATTTCAACATAAAAAACTAAAACTAAACTAAAACCAAACCTAAATCCACACCTTAAGGGAGTCCTCGGCTCCGCCTAGTCTCTCTTAGAACCTAAGTTAGGCTTAGGCGTTGCTAAACGGCGTAGGGGTTGTAAATCTATGCATGGCGGCTGCGTCCGCAAGGTATCAGTATTCAGGGGCCCTGCGTGGCCGTTAAATATATGTTTGTCAGGCTTAGTGCGCGAAAGCGCATAGCTAGGGGTTGGGGGGGTAATATATTGTTGTTGTTGTTCGTTTATTACAATGGCAGAGGATGTGTGTCCCTAAGGTGCCGGAGACACTCGGGACTCACAAAATTATGCAAATCAACTCGGCATGGGGCCTGGGTAGTCAGCCTTCATATTCATTCTGATATTAGCAACTGTTGGAAATGCGGCTTAATTTCGGCGTTATTTTGACCTAGTTGGAGCGCGTATTATTAGTGATTGTTAGGAGTTGATTTGTATAAGTGTTTCGGGTGACTTAGGCATAGAGGTATTAGAACGGAATCAGTGTCACGGTAGCTCCAATGTGAGTACGGTGAAACCGGCGTAATCAGGGAATCAGTCAGTAAAGCGCATAGCGCGGAGCTTTCGGGCAGTACCAGGGGAACTCGGGGATTACTTGGGGACATGTGTTAAGGAGATACTTGGGATTATTTGGGATTTACTTGGGATAGGTCGATTCTAGCGGGGCTAGTCTCGGCTGTCGGATTTTGGATTTACTTGGGTTTTTGCGGCTATTTGGGGATTAACGGAGAACTTGGGCTTGTCACGTTACGTTTGCATTTGTTTTGTACGGTGTGAGCTAGTGACTTAGTAGAACAACAGGGTTAAGAGTATCGTAGTGGACGCGCGGAAAGCACCTAACAAAGGAACTTTCGGCACATTCGGAGATTAGTAAGGTAGGCAGCATAAGCATATTACTCGTTTACTCGTGTATTCGGTACTTGTGCTTTATTGAATATAGCTTTAACGTGGTGTTGGGTGGGAATAAAAGGAAAACGACTGCGTTTACTGAATCAGAGCGATATAAGCGTCATTGGAATACGGACCTGAACGCGGAGTTGGTGGTTTCAATCCTTAACCGAAATCACGAACTATCCCAACTGTCCCATCTGTCCATCTGTCCCAACTCTCCTAACTGTCCCATCTGCCCAAACTGTCCCATCTGTCCAAACTGTCCCATCTGTCCTATCTGTCCCACTGTCCCATCTGTCCCATCTGTCCCAACTGTCCCGTTTGTCCCAACTGTCTCATCTGTCCCAACTGTCCCATCTGTTCTATAAGTATCCCAACTGTCCCAACTGTCCCATCTGTCCCAACTGTCCCATTTGTTCCGACTGTCCCATCTGTCTTATCTGTCCCATCTGTCCCAAGTGTCCCAACTGTCCCATCTGTCCCAGCTGTCCCATCTGTCCCATCTGTCCCATCTGTCCCAACGGTCCATCTGTCCCATCTGTCTTATCTGTCCCAACTGTCCCATCATCTGTATCGACTGTGCCATCTGTCCCGCTGTCCCATCTGTCCCAACTGTCCCAACTGTCCCATCTGTCCCAGCTGTCTCAATTGTCCCACTGTCTCATCTGTCCCAACTGTCCCATCTATCCCAACTGTCCCATCTGTCCCAATTGACCCATCTGCCCCGTTTGTCCCAACAGTCCCAACTGTCCCATCTGTCCATCTGTCCCAACTCTCATAACTGTCCCATCTGCCCAAACTGTCCCATCTCTCCAAACTGTCCCATCTGTCCCATCTGTCCCGCTGTCCCATCTGCCCCATCTGTCCCAACTGTCCCGTCTGTCCCGACTGTCCCGTCTGTCCCATCTGTCCCAACTGTCCCATCTGTCCCGTTTTTTCCGACTGTCCCATCTGTCCCAACTGTCCCGTTTGTCCCAGCTGTCTCATTTGTCCCAACTGTCCCATCTGTTCTATAAGTGTCCCATCTGTCCCAACTGTCCCATCTGTCCCAACGGACCCATCTGCCCCGTTTGTTCCAACAGTCCCAACTGTCCCATCTGTCCATCTGTCCCAACTCTCCTAACTGTCCCATCTGCCCAAACTGTCCCATCTGTCCAAACTGTCCCATCTGTCCCATCTGTCCCGCTGTCCCATCTGTCCCATCTGTCCCATCTGTCCCGCTGTCCCATCTGTCCCATCTGTCCCAACTGTCCAATCTGTCCCAACTGACCCATCTGTCCCAACTGTCCCATCTGTCCCATCTGTCCCGCTATCCCATCTGCCCCATCTGTCCCAACTGTCCCGTCTGTCCCGACTGTCCCGTCTGTCCCATCTGTCCCAACTGTCCCATCTGTCCCGTTTTTTCCGACTGTCCCATCTGTCCCAACTGTCCCGTTTGTCCCAGCTGTCTCATTTGTCCCCACTGTCCCATCTGTTCTATAAGTGTCCCATCTGTCCCAACTGTCCCATCTGTCCCAACGGACCCATCTGCCCCGTTTGTCCCAACAGTCCCAACTGTCCCATCTGTCCCATATGTCCCAATTGACCCATCTGCCCCGTTTGTCCCAACAGTCCCAACTGTCCCATCTGTCCATCTGTCCCAACTCTCCTAACTGTCCCATCTGCCCAAACTTACCCATCTGTCCAAACTGTCCCATCTGTCCCGCTGTCCCATCTGTCCCATCTGTCCCAACTGTCCCATCTGTCCCAACTGACCCATCTGTCCCAACTGTCCCATCTGTCCCAACTGTCCCATCTGTCCCAATTGACCCATCTGCCCCGTTTGTCCCAACAGTCCCAACTGTCCTATCTGGCCATCTGTCCCAACTCTCCTAACTGTCTCATCTGCCCAAACTGTCCCATCTGTCCAAACTGTCCCATCTGTCCCATCTGTCCCGCTGTCCCATCTGCCCCATCTGTCCCAACTGTCCCTCTGTCCCGACTGTCCCATCTGTCCCATCTGTCCCAACTGTCCCATCTGTCCCGTTTTTTTCCGAGTGTCCCATCTGTCCCAACTGTCCCGTTTGTCCCAACTGTCTCATCTGTCCCAACTGTCCCATCTGTTCTCTAAGTGTCCCAACTGTCCCAACTGTCCCATTTGTTCCGACTGTCCCATCTGTCTTATCTGTCCCATGTGTCCCAACTGTCCCATCTGTCCCAACTGTCCCATCTGTCCCAAGTGTCCCAGCTGTCCCATCTGTCCCAGCTGTCCCATCTGTCCCATCTGTCCCAACGGTCCATCTGTCCATCTGTCATATCTGTCCCAACTGTCCCATCATCTGTCCCGACTGTGCCATCTGTCCCGCAGTCCAATCTGTCCCAACTGTTCCAACGGTCCCATCTGTCCCAGCTGTCCCAATTGTCCCACTATCTCGTCTGTCCCAACTGTCCTATCTGGCCATCTGTCCCAACTCTCCTAACTGTCTCATCTGCCCAAACTGTCCCATCTGTCCAAACTGTCCCATCTGTCCCATCTGTCCCGCTGTCCCATCTGCCCCATCTGTCCCAACTGTCCCTTTGTCCCGACTGTCCCATCTGTCCAATCTGTCCCAACTGTCCCATCTGTCCCGTTTTTTTCCGAGTGTCCCATCTGTCCCAACTGTCCCGTTTGTCCCAACTGTCTCATCTGTCCCAACTGTCCCATCTGTTCTCTAAGTGTCTCAACTGTCCCAACTGTCCCATTTGTTCCGACTGTCCCATCTGTCTTATCTGTCCCATGTGTCCCAACTGTCCCATCTGTCCCAACTGTCCCATCTGTCCCAAGTGTCCCAGCTGTCCCATCTGTCCCATCTGTCCCATCTGTCCCAACGGTCCATCTGTCCATCTGTCATATCTGTCCCAACTGTCCCATCATCTGTCCCGACTGTGCCATCTGTCCCGCAGTCCCATCTGTCCCAACTGTTCCAACGGTCCCATCTGTCCCAGCTGTCCCAATTGTCCCACTATCTCGTCTGTCCCAACTGTCACACTGTTCCAATTATATTTTTTGTATGTACTCCTGGTACATTGCTGTCCCGGGAAAATGGGACGGGTACTCCTGGAACATTTCTGTCCCGCGAAAATATGACGGCCTTTAGGGTAACATTGGCCGAAATAAGGGAAATTGTTATTTTATCTTCAAAATTTGGGCCCATGTAAAAGATCAGGGGCGGAACGTTTTTCTATGGGGCTGCAATGGAGTAAGGTTAAACTTTAGACTAATTTTTTTGCTTGCCTTGACCTTAGGCTTAAAGCTTAGGCGCTGGCATCAAATCGTCTTTCGGTTCCAGTAGCAATTTTGCTGGATGTTCTGCCAATTTTGGGTGCAAAATTTTTCATAGTTTAGAAAAACCTGTATCATTCGGTGCGTGGGTTCTAAATTTTGGTACAATTTGCGAAAGTCCATGTCGTTACAAACCTTGAATATGCACCTGCGTTTGCAAAATGCCACCGAAGTTTGTGAGACAGCCAGGCGAGAGAAGCAGGGGTCCATCAAACTCTGTGAACAAAATAAAAAGTTTTTGTTTTATTTTCAACGAGCCCAAACATAAATACAGGTTTTTTGTTTACATTTTGATTTAACAAAAGCTTCTAATGAAATATGCTACATCAGTCTAAACAAAATCACTACTGCGCATCCACCGTATTAAAGCCACGTTTGTGGACATCCCACCAAATTTTCCTTCAATATCTTAGCTAGGATAGGGCGCGTTTTACAGCAGTGTAATTTCTTTGAGCAAATTTGCGTAGCGGGATGTTGAATAATGTTCGTATGAAAAATTTGAATATAATCTAGGGTGTGTCACGAATATTGGGTTAAAAACAGGTTGCGCTTTCAGCTTTTCATTTGTAATCGGTATCGGTCAAGTCAGGGTTGTAAGCATGAGACATACTTGCCCGTTGTGTGCAATATAGTGCTCTGCACTGTATGCTAGCTGGCAAGCATACGGTCGACACATAGTCGACGAAAAATGCAGTTGGAGAGGCGGACACCGTGGCTCAGTGGTAGAGTGCTCGGTTAAGGATCCATAGGCTGAGAGTTCGATCACCGCTCTAGCCCGTTTTTCCAGCTGCTTAGTAAAAGGTCTGATGTCCCGGTTCCTACCTAGACTGACAAGGTTATTGTAAGCATGTGAGACATGCTTGTCCGTTATGTGCACATGCATACGGTCGACACATATTGTCGGCGAAAAATGCAGTTGGAGAGGTGGGCTGCGTAAAATTCGGATTTGCGAGATGGCTTTGTGCCAGTTGCGTACCGAGGGGGGCCGCCCCCCAATCGGAATCAATTCGTTTGTCATAACTTGCAATAGATACAAAAAAATTACGCGAAGATTCTCGCTGGCTTTGCTAGCGAAGTTGTTAATTATTCAATTTTCGAAAAATTTAGCCGGCGGCGCTGTTAAAAAACTTCATAGTCAAATTCCCCCGCCTGATCAGCTCAAAAGTTAACTTAGGGGGCCTAAAAGAGAATTTTGGAATTCGTCGCGGAGCCGAGTAGGAAAGCGTGACCAATTTCATACATCCAGCGAAAAACTTTAGATGGTCACTGCTAAAGGGTACGTTCTATGTTCAGTTTTAGGTGGATGTGATAAGTTGCGTAGCCTAGGGTACGACACGTTTTCAGTTCTGAGTTCTTGCAGCTGAAAATGAGTGGCGTTCTTATGCGTGCTCCACAATATCTCGTGTACACCGTGTGGAAAATACATTGACTATTGACGCTTGCATATTTTGATAGGTTTTCAAAAAATTTCAAACGACATCTACTTATTTTCGAAATTACAAGTACGTAGTCGTCTTTGAAAAATTATTTTAACCAAGCTCGCGTATCAAAATAAAACGTGATTTTATTTCTAGTTTGAAAACACCTACTGTTTAAAACTAATGACGCCCTAACACACACTCGTGAAAATTGAAAATATGGTAGTTGTCGTTTGTTTGCTATTTGATGTGTATATACCTATCGACGCTTGCCTGAAATATAGTCAATATTTACATTTAATAGTAAAATCGTAAAAATCAGTTGCTATGAAATTCAATGAGCTGCAATCGACAACTACTATGTTTCACGAATTATAGAGCTAACGACAGCCACTATTATTTTTGAAAATCGTCGACGACGGCTCCTAAATTTGTTAAAATTGCAATCTACGATTAGTAATATTCGATTTTTTGGATGCTGTACTTGGTTTTTTAAAATTTTAAAACTTTGAAATTTAAGGACATGCTACTTGCTGTTTTTAAATTAGCGTAAGTCGGCGTCAATTGCCGATGTATTTTTCCACACGGCGTACACGAGATAGTGTGGAGCATGCATTACGAGGTCGAAATTAAGATACTTTATTAAATATGACGAAAAAAATAAATATATTTGAAGTATAGTATGCAAACCTTGACAATCGCCGAAACTAAACCATAGAAGGTAGATTTCGCTTCTGTGGATTACGAACATCTAAAATACAACAAGTAAAGTGAATACCTATCTCCACCTAGGATTATTTCACCAATAATATTGCAAAAAAAATTAAAATGAATTTTGCGGTGGCATGTATTTTTCATTTTTCGGTTCCGATTCCGGTTAATTGTAATTCCGGTCGCACCCTGGCTAACACGCATTACGTAGTTACGGGCAATTTTTATTTCCAAGTGTCCAGTTCTTCGGCATTGTGTACTGTAAAGCATGTGACACATGCTTGCTTGTCTGATCGGAATCGGAATTTTGAAAATTTAATTTTAACCACACTTGTTGTGATACGTTGCATAAAAATAATGTATTATTTATCTATTAAATTACTTTCGATGAGATAACTTTTTAATATTTCATTGTAGATTAGCTTTTACAGAACCAAAAATCATCGCCAGCTTGTTCGTGCTACCTTTTTGAAAACTGTTGCCAGTCGACGATACGTAGAACCAATGGACAGGTGGACGCGTAACGCAGTGGTAGAGCTCTTGCCTCGGAATCCTAAGGTCGCTAGTTAGGCCCGCTTTTGCAGCTACTTGTTAAAAAGGTCTGAAGTTCCGGCTTCTACCTAGACTGACATGTACAACTTAGACGGATAGGAATTGGTCAGAGTTGCCCCTTCGACTGTGTGTGTGTCCGTGTTGGTCTATTGGTATTTTACTGGCTTCTCCACAGCTTGAAACTTTCCGCCGGGGGGCGTTTCCTGGGGGGGGCAGGAGTTTCCGGGGGGGCAGCTGATTTTGCTGGGGGGCCCCAGATGATCTGGGGGGTCCTGGGGGGCAGCCTTAAAATTTTGCAAACCGACTTTTTGGACCATTTTTTCATTCTAGACCGTGTTTCCAACTCAACGTAAGATCACTCATCGCTCAACATGACAAAAATTTCTACGGATATTTGTAACGCTATTAAAAATTATGAGTACTCAGCGTAATGTAAAATCATATTTTGCCGAATGTCCGCCTCAAAAGAAGTCCAGGTCTTTACGTTTTAACATTGAAAATTTTTGACCTAGAAAAGTCCTGGGGGACACCAGCAAAAAATTTGCTGGGGGGCGGCCGAAAATTCGCCGGGAGGCCTTTCCTGGGGGCGGCAAAATTTTCGCCGGGGGGGGGGAAATGAAAATTTCGAAAAGTGCTGGGGGGGCCCCCGCCCCCCCCCCCGCTCTGGAGAAGCCAGTTTTACTGTATAGATGTGTATAATAAATACAGTTTACTATTTATTTTATACTATTTATGCGAACGCATAAGAAATTTGGCTTAATGTTTTAATGATATACGTATTTACGTACATATACGACCGATTAACATTTTTCGTACGTTATTGTCTCGTGTAGCGCGCTCGTCGTTGTCATCAACGCGTTCAGCTGGTTGTATTACACCGTGCTCGTTGTTGTTAACTTGCGCTACTCGTATATCTTTCAATTTCTACAGTTATCATACTCGCTACATTAACTACGTTATTGACATGACAAGCGTACGATTTGCCATTGATTACGCAAAACAGTCACGTTCCTCTTGCAAAAAGTGTAAAGAAGTAAGATTAGGGTACTAATACGCACGCACGGACATTTATATACATTTTTACATAAACTTAGATGCTGTCATGATTTGAGTTTAAACCTGTATTTAAAAAGGTATATACGTAAAATTGTAAAGCCAACGTTGACACAAGGGTATATATATGCCGTATATAAATGCTCCAAGGTTTAACCAGGAGAAATCAGCTCCCCTCAAAAATAGGGTAGAATCAAACAGCTAGTATGGCAGGTTATGATGTACGACAATATACAGACGGGTATGCAGGATTTTGTGTTTGTGGTGGCTGCTCTGCCAGTTTTCGGGGGGTTAAATAGTTATTATTGCCGGTCCTGGATTTCGCTTGAAAAAATTTTGGCCCGAGTTTGGGTATATTTATTTTCAAATGTTGCAAGTCTAACCGAAACGTTTGGGTTGCAGAAAATAGAAAGCGACGAACTTCGTATTGCAAAGTTGACGCCAAATCCATTTTCGGACAATGCTGGTGATATGAAAATATTTTATCATCCGAAGTGCATATTTGAGTCGTTTGCAAATGCTCGTTCAAACACAAAAACCATCGAATCTCCGGAAGATCTCGATGGATGGGCTGAAGTAACCGAAAGCGATAAAGATGGTGTGTTGAGACACATTGAAGGTATAACACTTGGTCAGGCCATAATTTCTATGTAGACCAGGGTGACACCGAAACCGCGAGTTAACCGAATCCGAATCTTGCATGTTGCAAATTTCAATTTATATGTATAATTTGTTTCAGATTATCAACGCAATGGAAGCCGCATAACTTTTAAACGTTAATATATTTGTGTCCGACCTCAGTTCTGAGAGTTGTAACTTGACATAAAAATATTGATTTATATAACAAGTTATTTAAGATTTCTAATGCTTAAAAATGAAAAACATATTGCCGAACATCGTTGGATTCGGCTTTTGGATTCAGTTTTTGACAGCCGAATCCGAACCACAAATTTTTGCCGAATCCGAATCCGAACCTGTGTTGCCACCGGAGACTTAAACCTTAAACACCATAAAGGATTATAATTTTTTGAGAACTCAATATTTAACATTTACCTAGTCTTGAGTTAACTTAAGTACTACCTACGCGTGAATTGCCAGGAGTTATTTGCTGTGACTTTTAAAATTTGGATATAGCGATTTTTAAAGTGAAATGTACATAATTTTTGACTTAATATGAATAAATTTTGTATTTAGCTGTACAGGACAAGTTAGTCACCAAATCAGAATCAAAAGCGTCGCAAACAGCTAAACGAAAACAGTCAACGCTGGACAAAATGCTTGGAATCAAGCCAAGTAGGTTCGCAATTGCTATTGGCTGTTTAGGCATAAACCGTTCGTGCTGGTTCGTTATAGAATTGCGGTTGGGAATCCGTACGTCGTTAGTCTAAATTACTCTCCGTAGTCTGCTTTTCCAACAAAGCTTGAAACAGAAAATTTTGTCTAACACAAAAACTAACATTGCCAATACTTACCGGGTGTTTCAGAAGTAACTACCCACTGTTTGATGCTAACTATCGGTTGACTGGGCATAGGTAGCTCGCCTGTTTTTTTGTATAATTATAGACAAGTGTTAAAAGTTTACTTACATTACGACGAGAGATCTCAGAACAGCTCCGTCTGCGCGCACCGCCAAGCTGAATGCATTTCTCCAGTCGGGATGGTAAAGATCGCAAACTTTGGCGCATAAGTCCACTGGAATTTTAGAAAACTCTGATTTTATTCTCTCCGTCAATTCTTGAGGGTCCTTCGCCCTACTTCCATAAACATCTTCTTTCACAACACCCCAAAGAAAGAAGTCAGGCGGATTTAAGTCTGGTGACCTAGCTGGCCACTCGATGGCACCTCTGCGGCCGATCCATCGATTCGGGAACCTTTCGTCCAGCCAAGCGCGGACTTCGGTAGCGTAGTGAGCTGGGGCTCCGTCATGCATGAAAACAAGGTCCTCGGTTGCGATTTGCGGGTAGACATTCACATATTTAGTTCCAAAAGCTGGTTTTATTGACATTTCCGTCAAAAAAGAATGGACCAACGATGCCTTGTGAACAAATTCTGGACCAGACACACTCCAGGGACGTTGACCTCTTTGTTAATCGTGTCATGTGGATTGTCTTCAGACCAATAAACACAATTATGGCGATTAACATGACCATTGAGCATGAAAACCGCCTCGTCGGTCCACAAAATGCGATCAAGGTCCAACGCACTGCTTTCCACCATGTCCATCTCTGCGATCGAAATCGTCATCAGAGAGTCCATGGATAGGACGGGGCCGAAAGGGCTTCAAGTAAAGCTCCTTGTAAAGGCGCCAAACGGAAGTATGAGGAATACCCAGATGGAAGGAAGCCCTTCGAGTTGACTTCTGGGGGCTCCTGGATACCGCAGCGCTTAATGCAGCTTTCTGGTCCCCACTTGTGGCAGACTTTCGACGACCAGGCCTCAGCCGTTCCGCTACACTACCAGTGTCCTCGAATCGGCAAATAATATCAGCCATTGTCTTGCTAGTTAGGAGGTATTGAGTATAAATGATTTTTCCACTGGCGTGAGACTTTCCGTATTTATAGTAAAGTTTTACAACAGAATTTTTCAGGGAGAGATCGTCGTGGGGAATCCATGGTATAAATAGTATATATTTATAATAACCTGAAATATTAAAAACAGCGATAAACAACCATTGCGAAATATTACGCCAGAAGATATTGATTGACAAGTATGTGTAGTTACTCCTGAAAACCCTGTATTTTTTCTTTTGTCTTGCAATACTTACCAGTCATCTAATATTAGTCGCAATGTCACCATACTCCATACCTACATATGTGTTGATTTTATAGAGTCGCCATCGAAAACTGTTGCACAACAAGAACCCGATGGGATTACTTCAATTGGCCCGAAACAGTACGGCTTACCTGCCGATCAATGGTTAAATCCTGGAGATCGTGATAATTCTTGGGAAGCATTCTGTGATTTATGCAACCAAATCGCGTCTGTTTCAGCGTACAATCAAAAAAGTGCGAGAGTCAAAGAATTTCTGACACTTGGAAGCAATGGTAAGTGGGCTGGAGGTGGAAAACGTTGAAAGTGAGATGCGACATGTTCTAGCATTTTGTGTACTCAGGCTGTTGAAACTGTGAATGTCGTTCTACTGGAATCTAAGAAATCACGTTGAAAACTATCTTTGTGTGTAAGTTGACCAGCCACCGCATACACACTTGTTTCATTTTGTCGAGTTCAAATAAACGCTAGGCACAAACGGAGTATATATAGCAAGAAGGAAATTTGAATATGCTGTTTATGTACGATTATGCCGCTTGTTTGTTTGTTTCAGACGACGAGTTCAATGGTAATACATTTCTTATCGTTAAGCTGCTGTTACCAGGTGTGATAAAGAGGGTTTACAATATCAATTCGAAACAGTTGATCAAATATTTTAGTCAGGTATATAACAAGATGGGTTGCGTTAATTGCTACTGTTGAACAACAGTTAACGTTTATTATAAAGTTTGCCAGGGTTGTTGGGACATCAAATTTTATTCCAGATTTTCTTATTTCTTAATTACTCGATAGGTATTCACACGAATTTTACAATGCAACGCGATTTTTGGGACATTTCTTGTTGTTTAATAATCTCATTGGTGAAGCTGCCTACGACTTACAGAGGTGAGAGTCTCCGTCTCCGTAAGTAATGGTATTTGGCAGGTCTCGGTGGTTTAGAACCGAGACCAGAAATCGAGGATTAGTTCCGATCACTTGTATTTTAGCCAATCCGGATCTGGCTAGTGGCTTTTATTTCCAACAAATTCCGGGTCCTGCTCTGCATTTTGATATTGAATCGGTTAATTTGAGCTAATCTTTTTGCTGCGTCAATATTTTGTAATTTTGCTAATTACAAGTATATATATTTGTGATTTTCTGTTCCAGATTTTTCATGAAGACTGTGACGAAATGCTGGAACATTTAAATCGAGGAGTAAGTGGGGCGTTGCTTGCGGTGTTAAATTCACTGTATAATTCGAATTGTCATTCCGGTTTGAATCCCAATTAATGCTAGGTTCAAATTTCGTTACCTTTTTCTATTAAGAGTTCAGTCAGAATCTGAATTTCACAAAATTTGCGCTTTTTTAGCTGGTAATGGAAGGGCCGAAGGCGTGTTCGGCATGAGAAACTTGCATAATATCTCAGCGTGCAACCGGACTTTCGTTTACGATTAGAAATCCGACTCAAACGAGTTCCGATTCCGATTGCGCAATTAATCGAAATCGGAAACTGGCAATCAATCGAAATCGGAAACGGCCACTTTGTTTTGAAAATAACTATTATTGATCGTAGTTTAGCTACAGAACTATAAAAGCGTCGCAAATTTCTCCATGCTACATTTTTGAAAATTGTTGCCAACCAACAGACAACCTAAATCAGTAGTTTGATAATATGAATTATCCGTATAGTCGCTAAATATGCACTTCCGATTCAGGTATAAATTTGTTGTTCCGATTCCGATATAATACACTTCTGCTTTGCACCCTGATATATATCTTGTATGAAAATCGCAACGCTTAAAATTGGTTAAGTACTTTAATATAGTTTTCCATAATACTGTGTGTACCTGGTAGCGTAATGGTTTTGAGCAGGGTGCAACCGGAATTCCGGTTCCGGCATTTTTTCACCTTCCGGTTCCGGTTCGGGTAAATTTTTACCGGATTTAAAAATTCCGGTATTATAATTTGGCCGTTTTCTTAACTTTGCTAATTTTTAAGAATCTCTTTTGAAAGCCACTTGTACTCCGAATATAAGCCATTGATGGTGGATTTCACTTCAGTCGATGATGAAAATCTAAAATACAACAAATAAAATAAATACCTATGTTCGACTAAGGTTATTTCACAAATAATAGAGCAAAAAATAAGATTAAAATGAAATTTTTGGTGAAATGCATTTTTCATTTTCCGGTTCCGGTTCCGGTAAAATTTTCAAATTCCGGTTCCGGTAAATTGTAATTCCGGTTGCACCCTGGTTTTGAGCATTTAAAATCTAAATACTACGCTCAAATCATAATACGTACACGTTCAGATTGCTTAGCAATTCGAAAATTATCGGCCACTACTTCCTGCACATTACATATTGCATTGTTTTGGGCATTCGGTGTCTTCAAACATTAAACCGTTTCCTCGTACTGTTTTCTGGATATAGTACCTTGGTCCGACTGCGAGCTTCGCATAAACAAATAATGTCATCGATTCATATGAGGTACGTTTTTGTTCCATTCTGATAAAAAAATTCCGGTCTGGTGTTGATATTTAGCTTCGCAAGAAGTTTGGTTCAATGCGCTTGAAAATGCCGCCGGTACCACCTTACTGGTGTAATCTTGCAAAAGCTCATCTGTTGTACATCCATACGTGAATTATTCTTCCAGGGAGAAGTCGGTGAAACTATTCGGGCTTATTTTGAATCTAATGTTGTAATTAAATCGCGTGAAGAGAGTACGTTGAATATTTATGAGGTAACCGGTTTCTTATTGCGAAAAATGCTTAAATTGTAAAGTGTTAAAACGAATTGAAATTGCATTTTTACATGGTGTTTGCTAGTTATTGTTGATGATGCATGAGGTCCATAAGTCAAAAGTCATAAAGTTCAAAATGAGTGATGTACTGTACTGTTGTGGTCGTACCAGTGTACAACTGGATATTTAGCTCCGGTGAAATGGATATCCGGAGGCGAAAATCCTATATTGAGTTCGGTTTTTCGGCATTGCCAGATATTATAGCTGAAACCAGGGTGCAACCGTAATTCCGGTTCCGGCATTTTTTCACCTTCCGGTTCCGGTTCCGGTAAATTTTTACCGGATTTAAAAATTCCGGTATTATAATTTGGCCGTTTTCTTAACTTTGCTAATTTTTAAGAATCTCTTTTGACAGCCACTTGTACTCCGAATATAAGCCATTGATGGTGGATTTCACTTCAGTCGATGATGAAAATCTAAAATATAACAGATAAAATAAATATTTATGTTCGACTAAGGTTGTTTCACAAATAATAGAGCAAAAAATACGATTAAAATGAAATTTTTGGTGAAATGCATTTTTCACTTTCCGGTTCCGGTAAAATTTTCAAATTCCGGTTCCGGTTCCGGTAAATTGTAATTCCGGTTGCACCCTGGCTGAAACGTATATTTTTTTGACCAAAGTCAATATTTCGCGGCTAATTTTGTTATAAATAGCAGTACTAAAAACACAGTCAATACTAAAACTTTCGTAGGAACAAAATTATTACATTTTATAGCACGTTACTCTAAATTAGTGTGATTATGTTTTGCGTTTTGTAGAAATATGCACTTAAATATCAGGCCCTGCGCTCTGGTGTTTATTGGTACCTGACTGCATCCTGGTTTCAACACTAATGGCGCTATTTCTGAAGTTTTGATTGTTTGTATTTTGAATTAGAAACGTTTTAGGTCGATAAATGGTTGGACGAAATGACGGATTTGACTAAGGAAGATGAACAACAAAAGCATTTGACAAAGATTGCCAAAAAGTGAGCAGAATTATCTAACAGTTTTCTTTCTAGGGACAAAAATATAAAAAGTTGTGACAAGTAGTAGTAAATTAATGTGATTAAGTTTCACTTTTATTGTGATAAGCACATAATAAACATGGGCTAAAGCCGAATATTGAGTATCCGAGTCCAGTCGCACCCAAGTATCCTCACATGTTCGTATTATTTTAGAATGAATACTCATTTAACGAGGTTGCAAGAAGCATTTGACGAGCATTTGTTGCTTCCTTCATCCTTGTACATCTATAAATGGGCCCATGTATAGAACAGGGCCGCATCGTTTTCCGGACGAGCTATAATAAAGTCAGTTTAACTTTAGACTAATTTTTTTTGCTTAGGCTTAGGAATAGGCTCATCCATGCGCTTAGGCTTAGGCTTAGGAATATGCTTATACTACTGTTCCGGCCCTGTTCTGTACATGGGCATATAAATCTATGCCTGTTTGTAATTGTATTTCAGGTGCACCCCAACAGATTTGAAATTTGTCATTCGTCAGTTGAAACACGATTTGCGAATTAATGCCGGAGCCAAGCATATGTATGTTGGTTTTAGTTTACCATTAGTAATAACTAACAACAGGTGGTTATTCGTAATACACTACCTGAAATCTGGGAACAATAACTAAGAAGGGTGGCAACAAAAATTTGGTTTCGATTTAGAAAATGCCGAATCTAGCAAAGTTTGAAAACACCAGTTTGTGTTTTTGAAATTGAGTAGGAACAGACTGAATCATTTTTCGAAAACATTTATTTCCAGACTTGGGATTCGAACCTCAACCCTTGTTTCAAAATACAATGAATTGTCGCTTCGATATATCTAAATTCACACGTTTCTACTACCTGCGTAAGATTACGTGTGCTAAGTCGACATGTCAAACTGTTACAGTTTTAATTTATATACTTTTACATAAATGGAAGGATATTTCAAAGTCTAAGATCGGATTTGGCAAAATTGAAATGGGTCGCATTCGGATTCGAAATCGGTCAAATCGTGTTATCAGTGCAGTGCCACCCTGTAACTAAGTCCAACACCTATCAGCCTTACATCCAACACCACGGTCGTATCAATGAGAGAGAAATCGAATTCAAAATAGATATTTTATTTCAGTTTGCTCGTATGAGTAGGCACGGCGAAACTTTCAGCGAACCGGAATCACGGTTATGGTTGAATCAGAATTGGAAATTTTGCGGTACTGCAACAGCAGTATACTGATCTGCAAGCTGAACCAGAACCGGATCAGCGTCCCCCATAGCACCATTTGGTAGGGGCCACACCCCTAAAGGAGACCTACCCCTCAGATAAAAAACCTGCTGAAGTTATTCTACGTTTTTGTGTTTATTTTATTGGCTGGCGATATTTCAGTTTTACTAGGACATGCATACAAGAAGTTATTTATGTATGAGTTCATAACGCAATGTATTGAAGTATCGTTACAGCAAACATTTAATTGTTTTTTCATGGGTTGCCAAAAACTCGTATATTAACATAACTTTAAGAAAGCTAACTGTTGCTCTGAAGGCGAATAGCCAAAGTATCTTAAGGAGAACGCTGGTCTACAAACTTCAACCCCAAACTTCCGGGTAAAATTTTGGTCTTACAATGTCAGCCTAAGAGTTCTGGGGGAAAATTTGGGCTAGGACCGATTATTGATAAGCAGGGGGAAATTGCGCTGAAGGCTGTTAACACAAATTTTCCGGGCTGGAGAATTTGGTTGTGAAAAAATTTGGGGTTGTGACACAGACGCCGACTGAACCTGGTGTTACATTATGGAGGAAAGTTACTTTTGATGATTCTTGCGCCTGTTGCATACATCCTTCACATGTTGTCTTGTTCGGAATTCCTTGTGCATTCGCATCGTCTGGTTTTACGACGTGTCTATTCTGTGTGTCTGTGTTCCAGTCTTGACGCATTAGATCCAAACGCTTATTCGGCCTTCCAAGCTTCACGCGATTTGGCGACAGTTATTGATCGAGTCAAAGATAGCGAAGGCCGCGTATCTGTCGATGTTCAATTGGGCATTCCTGTGCTGCCGATGCTGGTTAGCAACAGGTTTTAAACATGAAAACTACCCGTGGCTGGATAGGTCTTAGATGTCATATTTCCGTTGCTTATAACCAATTAGGGTTAAGAAGTTTGGTAATAGTTTTGGAAACTTGACATTATTATTAATATTATTATTATTATTAATAATAATAATAATATTATTATTATTATTATTATTGTTATTATTATTTTGCAAATTGTTTATTGCGTTAGCTAAATATCCCAGCAGTATGCGTGACACGTTTTCAGGCAGAAGCGTGCAAAAGTGTTGAATATGCGTTTAAAAAAGCACCAAACGGAATGTTTTCCGAGGTCAAATATGATGGTGAACGAGTTCAAGTTCACAAGAACGGCAACAAGTTTCACTACTTTTCGCGATCACTGAAGACTGTTCAGCTGCATAAAGTACATAGCACTAAATAAACATAGATTAGTGTACAAGTTGACTCATGTTACTTATAAGTCGAACGAATGCTGTGGACCAGAATTTCGCAGTCGTAAGCCTGAGGAACAATTTCATGTGCAGAACAGTAACTTAGTTTCATTGTCTGCAGTTCTGCACCGATTCATATAAAGTGCCCTGAATAACAGGAGAAAATACGAAAAATTGATGTGCCGAGACTTGGTTTATATTTTTACAGATCCAACATTTTGAGAAATTCATTCCTGACGCCTTTCCTAGTGGCGATGATTTAATTCTCGACAGTGAAGTGCTTCTGGTCGACACCAAGACGTCGAAACCGTTGCCATTTGGAACGCTTGGCATCCATAAGGTAAGACAACTCACTAGTTTGGTTTGCCTTACTATCCAAATTCTGGATTATTTAAGATGTAATGCAGCTAACAATTCTATCGTGATTGTAGTTTTCCTGCTCAAGCTACGAGTCTAACAAAATTTAGGTCATAGTTAAAACAAACGCAAGCAAACAGATAGCCTGAAATAGTTTCTGTAAAATTCACCACGGTTGCCAAGTTGGTTTGTGAAATTTCGACGGCTACGCTTGCCGATCTGCCTGGTGTATATTATGTTTCTTGATAACAACTTGGTATTCGTTTCATTGTTATCTGGAGAAAAATTGGACGGCAATTGCCGGGATTCCTGTTTTCTATGTTGTTCTTAACTTACGTTTTAGCACATACATTACTTTTCACCTATTGTTTAAAAATTATTTTAGAAAGCAGCGTTTTCGGAAGCAAACGTTTGTTTGTTTATATTTGACTGCATTTTGTATAACGGGAAAAGTCTCACAAAGAGGTTAGTTTTCGTTTTTCTCCATCTCCAAGAACCTTTCTTGAATGTTGTTTATCGCACCAAAATGCTTCGTGATAGTTTGTAAGTTTCGGCATAAAACATTGAGTAGTACATAATATACCCTCCGTTGGGACAGTCTTAAGTGACTGTCCCTAGGGAGGGTTTTCTTGGCGACTGATAGTTGTAACAACTAAGTAACAAATAATAAACTATCTACACCGTTCAACTCACATAGTAGAGTAAATGTTCGGACATCGATCAGGGTTCTTACACCACACTACGCGATCCTATTCGACAAACGTTTGAATCCCACTCGTCACTTCTTTTGATAAAAATTGCTCGTCCACTGTTGCCATTCGCCAGCGTTTTTAGTAATTGTGGAATCTGAGCGTGGCGTGTTTTCCAACTTAAGCTTCCTATACTATGCTATGCTCCCTATACTTTGCTAAGCTCACAAACGCCGCGCTTAAGCTATTCTATTCTTAGCTTAGTTTTTCAACTTGCAATGCTTAGGTATTGGTGCCCGCACCATCCCACATGCTCCTGAACAGTTTGTTACCATACAAGGTACTTCTGCATCTTGTGCATAAAGGTGTCTACCCCCATCCGACATTGCACCTTTACTCTTGCAACATTTTTTCATTACGTGAAATGGTCCACCGATAACCTAGCTAACTATCTTCGAAGTTATGTTACGCAACTGAAGTATGGTCAATTACAACTTTGTAGAATACTATTAGAAAGCTTAAATTTTAATGATGTGATGAATATATAATCTTTCTAACGTTATCCCACAATTTTTTAATTGACCATACAACAGTTGTATAACATTGCTTCTAATATATGTCGCTAGGTAAATAATGGACCATGCCACTTATCCATATCATAATTTTTCGTGAGTAAATTTGCTTCTGCATTTTATGCAGAGAGATGCCCACCTCCATCCCAATTGCACCTTTACGTTGCTTAAAATTTTGAAATATTTTCCTGAAACTAAAACATCAAACACAGTGACTTAACTTAAAAATCTTTTTTTCTCGAATCTTAGTTCTAGTGAAATATTACCATTACCATATTACATTTGAAATCCAAAAATTGGATAATCTTTGGTTCGTTAAAAGTACTGGTTCAGAAATACCTGTAGTTGGAATTAATGTCAGCGATTTTTTGGAATTGTCCTCTATAATGCGGTTACAATAAAATCGGACTGAAGGAAGAAAAATTTGTTATAATACCTGTAAGCCCAAAATCGAAAAAGTAGACATGTAACAGACAATTACGTGATTCTGGCTTGCAGAATCAAGAAATACGTAAGCAAAATTCATTTTTTTGGCATCCAATTGATGCTTTTATTGAAAAGAATCGGAATTTTATAATATGTTTCATTAAAATAAAAAAGTACACACTGCAAACGTTGAAATTATTTATCGTTTGAAAACAACCGCAAATAAATCAGGGTAAGTTTAAAGTTTCACTAATGTAAAGGAGCAAAAGGTAGGTGGTACAAGTTGTGGTGGAAAGGCGTTTACGACAGTGGAAGCGTAGGAATGATGGTGAAGGAAGAACTTGTGAAGAAGGTGCTCGAGGTGAGAAGGAAGAGCTCGAGAGTGTTGGCCATTGTTTCGATGATAGGCAAGATCAAGGTTCGTTTGCTTCGGGTTATGCGCCGCAGCAGGGAAGGGCAGAAGAAGAGAAAGATAGGTTTTATGATGACTTATGTGACGAACTAGGTTGTGTAGAGGATGGAGAGTTCGTTATGCTGTTAGGTGATCTGAATGGGCATGTCGGAGCGAACGTGGAAGGATTTGAAGGAGTGCATGGAGGTTTTGGACATAGCAGAAGGAGGAAGTTCGCATAATCTTGGAAATAGCAAACGCATATGGCATGGTTATAGGCAACACTGTTTTCAAGAGAAATGCAGACAGATTGGTGACGTATATGTTGATCTGGAGAAGTGAGCTCAGTAATAGACTACGTGTTGTTTAGAGCTAAGCATATGAAGCTTGGGAGAAATGTGAAGGCGATCCCAGGGTACCTGCAGCATAACCTGGTTGTGATGGATGTAGTGTCGGAGAAAATGAGAAAAAGCCGAAAAAGATGTCTGAGCCCAGAAGGAAAACGTGGAAATTGAAAGACCCGGCGGCAGCGAAGGCATGTGAAGAGAAGGTCAGCGAAAAGTGGATGCAGGAGAGCGAGTACGAGGGCAATTGTTGGGAGAAGTACAAGAGTTGTGCGGATGCGAAGAAGCTGAAATTCAGAGAGTGGAGCATCGGAGAGGTTGACTGAATAGGTAGGACTGGACAGGAGCTGGAGGAGTATGTTTAGGCTAGCAAAACAGGCAGTCAGGGATTGTAAAGATTTGGTAGGAAGCGATTGCGTGTATGACAGGATAGGAAAGTTGTGCTTGGATGATAAGAATATGGTTGAGGTGTGGAGAGAGCACATGGAAAAGATCGTGAATGAGGAAAATGCATGGAATCATTGTGTGGAGGTGGAAATGACTCAAGGTCCAGTGAGTAGAGTGACGGTAGAAGATGTGAGGAGATCGGTGTAGGATATGAAAGCGGGAAAGGGGGTGTTCAAAATGGGAGCCTTCACGAGGCAACACCTGTTTTGGAAACAACATGCCAATGCCCATACTACTTCTCTGCAAGCGATCGTTTTTTTGAGATGGGAGCGAGCTTATGATCCGGCCGGCTTGCTCCAAATACTGTTAATCATGGCCGAAATTGATCGCAATCCAGGGCCCTGGTTCTGCACATGCTGTACAAAAACCATCTACGTCAAACGTGAGTCATCCGTCCTATGCAATCAGTGTAGAGGATGTCTCCACTTCAAGTGCTCTGGTCTAGTTAATTCATCTATGTAGTCTACCAGCTTTACGGGCCCCTGCTGCTCTATACAGTCAGGCCCCGGCGGTGTCATAACAACCAATGCTCAAGCCGCACCCACCCCAATGATACCCCGTGGGTCATTCAACCTACTGCAGTTAAACATCAATGGTCTCTATGGTAAGCTCGACAACCTCCTGGATTATATGGTCTAACGCGACATCCATGTCGCTGCCCTGCAAGAAACGCTCCTGCGGCAGACAACTACACTGAAATCAACCCCCGGCTACAAAGCTGAACTTCTACCAGCCCGCGAACATAATTACCTGCTAAGTCGCCAGTTTCTACTTGGAGCACATCTGCCAGACCGACCTGATCACTACACCACGCTACCTCCATCCCAACGCTCCCGCAAGCTGCGGAGCACTCTACGTGGCGCTCACCTTACGGATCTCCAGAGCATCAACATCAACCCAGCTCCTGACGTAACAGCGGTGGCAGACTACGTCCAGGGCTACACCCCTGCCGTATGGTTAGGTGGTTTCCCACCACCGACACCCGCTGTATACAAAGATGAAGCTGCTGCCCCGTGCCACCCGTTGCACCCTGGCGCAGCTACTTTCCGGCTACAGCAGATTCCTGGGGAGCTACAAGGCACGCATCGACCCCACTGCAAGTAACCAATGTCCTGACTGCAATGGCTCGCCTCATGATGTCCACCATCTGTTCAGCTGTCCAGCCAAGCCCACGGCATTGCAGGTCAACAGCCTCTGGTCTCAACCACTGGCTGCAGCTCAGTTCCTGAACCTCGAACTATGACGATCGCTTGCAGCTACAACAACAACAACAACAAAGCGGGAAAGGCTCCAGGAGTATCTGGTGTCACGGCGGAACACTTGTAGGCTAGTGGATTAGTAGGACTTGAAGTGCTTGTCGGCATCGCGAACAGTATTCTGGATGGTGGCGAGATGTCGGCTGACTGGAAGGAAAGTGTGCTGGTTCCGTTGTACAAAGGGAAATTAGACGACCGGTGCTGTTGATCGTATCGAGGCATCAAGCTGCTGGAACACGGAATGAAGGTGATTGAGAGAGTGCTGGAGAAAACACTGAGGGAGGTTGTGGAGATCAGCGGAAATCAGTACGGTTTCATGCCAGGAAAGAGTACCGTTGACGCCATGTTCACTGTGAGGATGTTGCAGGAAAGGTTTGGAAGGAAGAAAAAGAACCTGTATAAGTAGTTATAACGCACGGGGGTTATAACTACTTGCATATGTGCTTTGTCGATCGCGAGAAGGCGTTTCACAGAGTTCCGAGGAAGGTGATTGAATGGACCTTGAGAAAAAAGGGTGTGAACGAAAGGCTAGTTATTGCTGTGATGAAGTTGTATGATGGGGAAAAGGCACGAGTCAGGGTGGGCAAGGAGTTGTCGAGCGCGTTTGAAGTTTAAGTGGAAGTGCACCAGTGTTCTGTGTTTTCCCCCTTCCTGTTTGCAGGTGTGATGGATGTGGTGTGTGTTGACGTGATTGATGGGTCGTTCGAAATACTGTATAAGGACGATTTGGTTTTGATGGCGGAGAGTGCTGATGAACTGCAGAAAAAGTTTGATGACCGGAAGGAAGCAGTTGAGAAGAAAGGAATGAAGGTGGACGTAGATGGAATGTTTTTTGTTGGAGTTTCGTAAATGGTGCTGCAACGACGGGAGTAGAGGAGACGATGACAGACGGAGTTGAAAGAGTGCAGGGTTTCGTGATCTTGGGGACATGCTGAATGCTGGTGGAGGTTGCTTAAATGTAGTGACAGCGTGAGTGAGAATTGGTTGGATGAAGTTCCGCGGCCTGAGCAGTGTGTTGTGTGACAAGAGGTGATCTCTGAGGATGAAAGGAAGGTTATATCAGTCCTGTGTTCGGTGATGGTGTATGGAGGCGATACTTGGGTACTGAGGAAGGAAGAAGAAGGTACTCTGCAGCGTGCAGAGAGAGCGATGCTGGTAGATGGTCGACGTTATAACCCAATTGCTGATAGATCTTATGAGTATAGTGAATGGGCAGCCTCGAAATTAAGCAGTTTTTTTTTTGGTTTAATTACGATGTCTTACCAATTTTGAGATCCACAATTGCAAAAGTTAGTCAGCTTGAAAACCTAACACTTACTGGAGAGTTATAGGTATTATATAGTGTTCAGAATACGGACCCTTCTCAAAATTCGCAAAAAACAAGAAACTGCGCTTAATTTTGAAAATATACATTCAGTAGTTTAAAATCGATAATAATTTATCAAAAATGTGGAACTATGCGGACTTGAGGGTCCTGATCTGCGGTTGAAAATATTACATCCATTTTGATTATCAGCGAATAAAACTGATCCAAATCGCTTAGTTTCTGCGTTGCGCCCTCTTGCGCATGAGTTACATTGGTAGACCCGTAAGTGTACCATTTTTATACTTTAAATTGGTTACGCATAATACATCATAATCTAAAAAAATTTCTTAACGTGAATCCGATTCCGACCAAACCGCCATTTTTTGGCGGGTCAGAAAGTTGACTCTTAGCCTTTTAGAGTATGTTTTTAAGTAAGAAGCTTCTTAAGGTGCCAAAGACAAGTGGTTTTGGAAAGCTCAGACCCGTCCGTAGCATCTGTAATAGGTACAAACAAGAACAAATTTCTTTCAGCTTTTGGTGGAAAGTAAACCAGCAGCCAACGTTAAACATTATTAATAAATAAGTTGCGTTCAAGTTAGTCCATTCCAAGTTGACAAACAAATTATTGAGCGAAACGAAACTCCGAGCAAAGCTCTCAGTTTCGCGAAGCGTTTCATTTTGTCCGTCCGTCCGAAAAGAATCTCAGGAACGGCTGAACCGATTTTGATAAACTTTTTTTGCTTGAAAGCCAATTATCCTGGGGTGTTAAACTCGCATTGGGGTTTTAAAATTTGAAGCCGTTTATTAGCTACAGACTAATTTGCATAATTAATTAAGATAGAGTAGGACTTTCCACAATACTTCACTAATCATTACAGTTAGAAGCAATCCAATTTTAGCATTAAAGGGTTTTGGGTGCGAGGAATGTGCGTAGACTGTTTGAAAACCTCCAAACTGATAATTGAGCAGTTAGCTAATAGATAGTTTGCATATTAGCATAGTGTATAAGCCTTTATTAGGACTTCTTACAATATTTCACTAATTATTAAGGCTAAAAGCAAGATAATTTCAGCACTAAAGGGTTTTAAAGTTAACAGCAATGTAATTTCATCACCGAACGGTTTTTAGGTGCGCGGAATTTGAATAAATTGTTTACAAACGTTTAAAACCGATAATTGAGTAGTTAGCTAATAGATAATTTGCATATAAGCATAAGTGATAAGCCTAAATTAGGCGTTTTTGCAATGTTTCACTAATTATTAGGGTTACAAGCAATCTAATTTCAGCAATAATGGGTTTTCGGTTGCCAGGAATCTGAATAAATTGTCTACAAACCTTTAAAAGCGATTATCGAATAGTTAGCTAATAGATAATTTGCATATTTGCTAGTGATGGGCATCGGATATTTTTTCATATCCGGATATCCGGCAATTCTTGCCGGATATT
>JASANG010002380.1:0-30712 GCA_030248215.1 Enoplolaimus lenunculus
ATCCCTAACTCTGACCTTATTTTAGGGCAATACACCGTTAGTTTACAACTTTCCAATTCTGACTAAATAAAAACGTATTAGCGTAAGTTCTTTCATATATTATGGCAAAAAGTAAACAAACTTACATATATTACTGTACTGCACATTTACTCTCCTTTGACAAAGCACAAATAAGTTAACAACGCACTAGCTATGTTAGCATCTTTTCTACATTACTCTTATAGAAATGAGTACTTGTATGAAGCTATATATGCACGATCACTGCATAATTAAGTGACTTACAAATCAAATGTGGCAGGAACCAAATACAGACGCAATACTTGAAAATGGCAACGTTATTTTTATTATTCTTTGTTTTTGAACTTTTTGAAACAATCAAGACCAATGGCAACTTTTAAAATTGCATCCAGCGGGACACACGGCGGCGCGAATCCATATAAGTCGATACTGAAGTTAAGTTCGGAAGCAAATTTATGTTTAAAAGTTCGCCTGCGATTTCACGCTCTTTTTATGGCCAGCGTGACATCCAGGAATTTTGGGAGTTGGGCGCCGGCAGTGGTTGACTCAAAAAGTTAATAGGAGGAACTTACGGAGAGATGAAAGAAGCGAAAGGAGGAATTTGCAAGGAGATCGAAAAAATATAATGAAAAAACTTTCGCGGCTGTCAGCATCAATGGTAAACCTAAAAACAAATATCCTGTAACATTATGCGGGGTTCACGTTATAACTGGGTCAACATACGCCACGTTTTGCCCCTATTGCTGTAGCGGGTAACATTTTGTCTGTGCATTGATCCGCTATCAAGTTCAAGAAATTTGAATTGTCTGCTATCCTGATATGACATTCGCTGCTTGCACTGCAGATTCCTATGATATTCGAATTTCTTTGCCAATATCATATGATACGCACAAAAATGGTTTTCTGATCTCTAAGAAATATTTTCTTAAATTCAAGACTATTATGTCTTAATCTAGACTCCATACATATATGTCTTGAATGCAAGACTTTAGTTTCTGAAATTTTTCAGAAATCTGTGCCTGAAATTTTTAACACTTAAATGTCTTAAATTTAAGAGTGTGTTTCATAAACTATTTAAGACAAATATGTCTGGGATAAAAGACTTCTTTTGCTGATATTTAAAGAACTGGATTTAAAGGTATGTTCACACAGCAGCTATTCAGATATACCAAAGGCTGCGGTATGTGCGGAACAGTGCTTGTTGTAAGATACTCAACCGAAATGGTACGGATCCTCCTACCTTTTACAGAATAAAACAAGCGATGAGGTACGAGTTGTAGTTTACAGAATTAGGTCTAAATGAAAAGAATATTACTAAATAAAGGCGTAAACAAAGAACCACGACCAGAATCCGCGATGTACCGCACATAAACCGAAGCAGTGTCGTCACGTTTGTACTTTAGTAAATTGGTGACGATAAGGCACTGTAAATTTCAAATACGCTGTAAAAGCAAAAGGTTACATGGGATTCGCATAGAAACTACCATTAAAAATTATGTTCCAAAATCGTATCCGCAGACAACCGTTTCACAACTCGAAGTAAAATTTTTGCGTCTTCGTACCTTAAGCGTGTATGACATAGAGAATATATTTCTGCTGGCACATCAAATCGCTTCTAAAAACGAAACATTTTGCTAGATGGTAGCCAGTTCTGCCATATAATCTTGGGCTTTCGCTTATAGTTAGCATTTAGCTTTAAAGTTATAGGCTTTGGTTTTGGCTAAAGCTTATATATACGTTTCTGTTTTGGATTTTGGCTTAAAGTTTTAGGCTTTGGTTCAGGGTTCACGCTTCGGGCGTGGTTAATTAGCTTAAGCTTATACGGTTTAGGCTTAAAATTGAGCTTGTGTACAGCATTGTGCATAAAGTTTCGGCTTATAGACCGAAATGTACGCTTAGACCTGTTGCTGCCTCTTAGTCAATCCAACTTTTGTGGCACAAATACCCCATGTTTACAACAAAACTTTTAAAGTTACGACCAAAAAGGGTCGGGATTAAGAAACGAAAGTTGGTTGTCCGATTTTGGGGCCAATATAAAGAACAGGGGCGGAACAGTACTATAAGCATGTTCCCAAGCCTGAGTCTAAGCTTAAGCCTAAGCCTAAGCCTAAGCGTAAAACAGGCAATAAATTAGTCTAAAGCTTAAGCTTACTGTATTGCAGTCCCACAAAGAACGTTCTGCCCCTGATCTTTACATGGGCCGATTTTGGGAACTGGTCATCAATCGCTAACAACGCAACATTGAAAAAATTATATTTTATTCAGAATCAATTAGCATAATTACTCTATGCTAATTATAGGAACGTCACCACTGGCGACGATGAGACTAAGGCATTTTAATTCTGTGACGCTTAGGGTTAGTCAGATTTATTGTCCAATGTATAGAACAGAGTTGTAACAGTAGTATGACCGTATATATTCCTAAACCGAAGCCTGAGCCTAGACTTAAGAATAAGTTTCAAAGCCTAAGTCAAAGTCTGAGCCTGAAGCTTAACCAAAAACAGTAGTCAAAAGCTTAAACTACTACGACCCCGCAAGAAAGTTCCGCCCCTGATATTTACATGGGTCGACCTGTTCTATGTTTAGGCTTGCGATTGTTAGGCCGCAAAATAACCTCAACTTCACAAGTTGTATATTGAGTTAAAATAAACAGTTTCAGGGCATAAAAAATATAGCTCGCAACTAAAAAACAAAGCAACTAAAAAGCAATAACTATATAAAAAGCTCACAATATTATAGGATACTAGCAAATTCGCTAGGACCAAAGTATTATTTTCCGGGAATCATTTATTGAAAATGAGTCAATTTTTCATGCGACATTGGTTTAAATATAAGTTTTGTGCAAAAATATTATACCCTAATTTCTTATTGGGTTTTGAATGTTTTTTGCATTAAAATTTTCACACTCTACAAAAAGCGGTGACTCAAATTGATCTTATCCGAAATAGGCTTTTCAGGACTACTCAAACTGAGTCAAATTCGCCTCCATCAGCTGTTTCTCCAAAAAATTCGAGACGAGATTTCCAACATATGTCCCCCTCACAGATGCCGTTGTACAGATTATGGGTCATGAAAAATTGGAAAATGAAAAAATATTTAATTCATTTTCTATAATTTAGAGCAGTTCAGCAGCCAATCTCTGTATTTCTTACGTTTGCATCGTTTAATTTCCCATAAAGAAGAACAGTGCCGGAGCGTACAGTGGTTGGAGCTCCCCGAAACTTGCGAACGAGAAGTCAAACGTATTTTAAAACTTGGGCGATTTTGGTTCAACCGGTTAGGGGCGGGCTTTTTAGGGATGGGCCCCCCAATGGAAGGGGGTATGCAGTGTGGTGGCTCCGGCTCTGACCAGAAAAACTGAAAGTAATTTAATGTTTAATCCCAAAATTGTAAAAAAGTATTTAATAACAGCTTTAAAACAATATTTTTTTGTCGAATTAGTTTTTGTTTCGTACTGAAATTAAAGAAATACAAATAGGATGCGGTTTTGATTTCGTGAGGCACATTGTCGGCTTACACTACACGCTGAGTATGAGTTGCTCGTTCCTGAAAATCAAAAAATTAGACACTTTTATTATCGTCCAAAATCAATTATTGTACAGAAAAAGAAATTTCAATTACTGTCTTTAATGATGGAAATATTTTTCAATTCATCTTCAAGAACAATTATTAATCTTTTACTCTATATACCTGAAATGATCAGGAGAGGTCACGAGAAGCTCAAATATGTAAAAATTTTCAAAATCGAACCATTAACTTCTATTTGCTATAAGGAATCGTGTCAAAAATACAAAACAATGACGGCATTTTGAATTAAACACATTGATATTGACGTTGAAATAGCGTATTTATAACTGTTAAAAATCATTAGTTAGGGTGTCCTCTAACATGAACCTTTCGAACAGTACAAAAAATTATCGCAAATGTTGCTAAAACCAAGAGTGCATAATACAAGAGTACGCAACTCTTTGTGTTCCGCATGGTTCAAAATGTACCACCGGGCGTTGCGTTTTGGGCCGACCCCCCTTTGTGTAGAGGGGGTCGCTCTCACATGAAATAATCCTAAATTAACCCCTTCTCACATTGAGTTGCCTGTAGGCAACCTAGAGCAGTATATAAACGTTAAATAGTATATATCGCAGCGTGTTTAAGAATTGCAACACGTATAGACGGTACTAAATCACCACAAGACGCGAGAGCCCCCTCGGGCTCGAGCGTGAAGCTCCTATAGCTGAGTGGTGATGGTATTCGCTTCCCACTCCAGTCGCTGGAGTTCGAATCCTAGCATAAAAGTAGGTCTCAGGGGAAATAGAAAATATTCATGTGAGAAAGGGTTAAATTATAAGCGGAGCAATTTGTTGCCGGATACATAAAGTGACATGGTTCGCATAGGTTGTCCCCACCTCGAAATAAAGGGGGTACGTTTAAAAACGCAACGCGTGCCGAGTACATTCTTTTCTGCGCAGAATGTACCCAGTTGCATTACTCTTGTTAAAGTATGCATCGCCCACTCTTGCTAAAAAACTAACCTCCCCATCTTCGTTGTAGAGCAAAGTTTGAACCGTTGATCCAACGCCCCATGTTGGCTCTCCGTCAAACACTAGCGAATCAGGAGGCGAATGCATTGCACCAACAGTTTTTGCCCAAATCTGTAAACAAACAACAAAAACAATATTTCGCTTTGGTGTTGCACATGAGAACGTTTGTTTGGTAAATTGTAACAAAATAGTTTATTGACATAATGAAATTTTAACCTGTGTATGCAGTGTTTAAATCTGTGACGCTGCCTGGCGAATATTTTACTATGGCACTTTGACCTCAAACAGGGTGATTGTCTTTTAGTCTTTGAAAACTAAATCGTTTTAGCGCAGCCTGTAGCCGCGTTCTGTTTAGCATCTGTTGCGTTTTTAGGTTTCGAAACAAGCAAACCTTCGTAGTACCAGAATAGATGGAACGCAAAAATGTGCTAAAATTCGTAACGCATAAGCGATCAATTCAAGAGGTCTTATCGCAGGGTGCAACCGGAGGTGATACATACCGGAGCCGGAGGTTCGCGAAATTCATCGGAGGCGGAAGTGACGCCGGAGGAAAAGCGAAATTTGTTGTCAAAATAATGTTTCATTTGGTAATTATAGCTAGTATTTGTTATAGGTATTGTCAAAAATTTTGGTTTCAGATTTATTTTCAAGATATCCAGACAATTAAAACTAGTACCAAAAGTCAAAGCAATGTGCACCAAACAATACAGTTTTGTTGTAAAGCTGCGGGAAACATAACAACCAAAAATTGTCGAAACCTCCGGCAGACTGCTTAGCCGGAGCCGGACGCAGAACTCGATTAGAGTACACTGACCAATCGCCAGCTGGCCGTAAAATTAATTGTAAAAAATTTCGAAATATAAATTCAAACCTTGACACTGTTTCCAGCAGCGAGAACAAATCCGTCCGGAATGGTGTAAACGATTTCTTTGACTCCGTCAATTTTACGCTTCAACCGCCAATTGCCGATTGCTTCGTTCTGAAATATTAAAAAAACAATTTCAACTACATTTTTCTTAACAGATTTGATGCATTTTACTGAATGCTAAAATTGTGGCATGAGACGTACGCAAGACATTGTGGACGATGCATTGCTTTGTTTTTCTCGTGCAGTTGGTCTTGTGTTGGAAAATTCTGTAAAATCATTGTACAGAAATGTGTTACATGTGAAAAATTATTTATATTTAAAATATGAAAAAAATTGTCATTCTGGTAAAACTTCGAGTAGCCTAACGTTAGGTCTTCCAGCTTGAGTTCATCGCACAGGTGTAGGTAAACAACTAACAACATTTTTTGGTAAATTTTGCAAATAAAGTTTCTCGCGACGAAGCTGTTTCAAGAGGTACATTTTCATTTGAACTTTTACCCGGTTACTACAAAAGCAGGCTTAACTTTGTTGATTTGTGCGTTTTTAATATCAAACGTTTTCATTTATGGCATCTTGGCCTTTAAGCCTGTGTAACAACCTTTGTATAGTTCAACAAATTTCTAGTAGTTTTTTTTTTAAATTTCATTAAAATCGCCAACAGCGCGAAATATTGAGAGCACACAACCCACTTTTCTAGCCATAGTGATGTTCAGTGTTGATGACTCAACCTTTGTCTGTAAACGATTGGGATGTGTGCGGCACGTCTCGAGGACGCTTTCAGGCAGTGCCTTTGTATTGGTTCAATGCTGTACTTAGAACAACACAAACTACGTTCAATTTTGAAAGAAAGATTCACATTTTTAAACTGATTTGAATTATTTTGCTCCACCGTATAAGATTAAAATTCATTTTTTTATGTTTGTTTTATTTTAACAGTGTCTACGCTCAAGGGTATGGCCCAAGGGTTAAACGTTTTAGGATGTTACTTCAGGGATGTTTAGACGGGTTTTTTTGATTGACAACACAACAAACCTGTTTTGAAATTTTCATAGGACCCACCAAAGTTCCAAAATCCTTGCTACGCCCATATCTACCAAACATAACCAGGATGTGCACCAGGGTTGGACATTACCCGCGGGTATTCGTGGGTAATCGCGGGTCGGGTAAAGATTTGTACCGCGGGTTAAACATTGGCAGTTCTTACCCGCGCCAACTGTTATATGTGTTAACGTGCTAAACATACGCTAGTAACTAATGTAGTGAACCGATTAAGAGGTTGGACTGATATTTATTTGGCCTCTCCAGAGGGCAACCCCCTGTTATGCGGTTACAGACTGTTATTTATTTGTAACCCGCCTTCCGCCGCCCTTCGTTACGGATATATATCCAGTATCGCAACTAACGGTAACGAACACCGATTTTCTGCAGAAACGGAAACGGGTATCCGGTTACAGCCTGGCAAATAGTCAGCTGATATTCAAACTATCCAAATATTGCTAAGAACAACGCATGTCGGTGCAATATATAAAGCGGGATTGTGATGCCATCATTCAGCTAATAAAGGGACGTGAACTTCTTCGAGTAAGCTTCCAGATGTTACGTAAACGTGACATGATCTGTTTTACTTCTGGTCAGATGCTGTGCAATGTTACACCGGTGCTTCATTTAGTTAGGCTTCAAATTTTGCTGTTTCTAGTAAACTTTCATGTGTAAAATTCATTGGAGCTATAACCGTAAAACTTCAGTAAAGTGAAAATCACCAGCAATTTTTAAAATTCTGATTTAACTTCAGTCGCGGCTAAAAAGTGGGTCGCGGGTAGATCTTTTAGCGCTGTTATAACCGTGGGTAAGAAATTCATATTTGCGTGGGTAAAGCGCGGGTCGGGTAAAAAAATACTTACCCACTTCCAACGCTGATATACACACATATATAAATATATATAAATATATATATAAATATATATATCTTTATATATATATATATCTACTGTTATTGGAAATGCTTTTTAATACTATAGATCGATGCGTACTGTATTGGAAATGGTTTTTAATACCTTAGATCGATGCGTATTCTCGAGAATGATATATTTTCCTTCAGCTTCAATTTCAGCAATAGTAATGTTTCCTTTTGCCGATCGTTGGAAGCTCGTTCGCGTGCTAGATTCGCCTCGAACAGCACGAGTGCTCTCTAAAACAAAAAGAAAACAAGCCCAATTCTTTTTGAATTTGTCTCGAGTATAACAGTTACCATTGAAACGTTATCGGGTTAAAGATAAACTTAATAATTTTCTGTCATTTACTTTTGCCCTGATACAGTTGCTCCAATGGTACAAATATATACAGTAACTTCCTACAATGCATATTTTGAATTATTCTTTATTAATTTATCCGCTATTTATGAGCAAAATTTTTGACTTTACAACAAATAAAAATGTCTTAATATTAATTTTTTTTGTTTCTTAAATTTATTTTTAAATCTGTAAGCCGATTTCAAGCTTGCGCTTACCGCGCTGCGCCGTACGCCACCACACGCATCCGCGTGACGCATGTAAAACTTATTCATATTTATCGCACGGCGTCGAGCGGCGGCGAACAGCGGCGTCCAAATGACACATAACGCCGGTCGGCGGCTGCTTGCCGCGATGCGCGGCATTGTCAAATGGGGCACTGAGCACCGCTCGGCACAGAAAAGTATACCGCAATCTTTAAACTGCAAATTCAAACGGGCAATGGAAAATTTTTTGAGACAATCCACATGTATTTGAGTAACGTTTGAACAACTTTGGAAAATATAATTTTATAATTAAAAACTACAAATTTTACGGCACATGTATTAAAGATCAGGGGCGGAACGTTTTTCTGTGCGATTGCAATTGAGTAAGCTTAAGCTTTAGACTATTTTTTTTCGATTGGCTTAGCTTAAAGCTTAGGCTTAGGCTTATGAATAGGCTCACTCTTACGCTTAGGCTTAGGCTTAGGCTTAAGAATATGCTTACATTACTGTTCCGCCCGTGTTCTTTACATTGGCCAATTTTATAATAAAGAAAAAGTAAAAAAAAAATTATAAGTAAAAAGGTAAAAAAATTGAAATAAAAAAGTAATCTTTTAATAAAAAGGTAAAAAAATTATAAATAAAAAAGTGAACGTTTTATAAACAAAAAAAACTTACCAGTTGTTTCAGATGCCTTCAAACTGTGTGTTTTGACAACTTGTTCAACTAGCGATCGAAGACCAGCGCTGAAAATAACATAATTTAGAATTATTTACCACAAAGAGTATAAAGTATAACATGGTCCCATAATGGCTGGCATTCCAAAAACCCTACTTTAGTACAACTTAGTATTTAAGTACGTGCAAAGTAATTACTTAACCATTTTGTCGTTTTTAAAAGCGTACTTAAGTTAAGCAAATACTTTAAGTCGCTGACTAAATTGGACATATTACAATGTAGGGTGTAAAAAGGATAGTAAAAATAACGGAAATGGAAACTATAATGTAGGCTTTGCGTTCACGGTTTTAACTGAATTTTGGTATATGTGTCGTTTTGCCAATGGCTGTATAGTTGTAAAAGGTGATGATGCTAAGTTCATAAACGGATATAAAGCAGAATAAACTCATTTTACCTATTCTAACAGCATAAGTCCTGACTTAAATGAGGCATATTTGAATCGGACGGAACAAAAAACCAAGACTGTGAACAGGACAAAAGACAACAGAGGTGAGAGAAATATGATCGATTGAGTTTAAAACCCTATTCACAAGTGCAAGTTTTTGAAGCGAGAACATGCAGCCTACCGCTCGCAACTGTGAGAGTTTTGTGAAAACGTTTTCGAACAAAACTTTCAAATGTAAGCTGCAGCTGCAATGCCGTCGCTTCAAAAAAATGCAAATGTGAATAGGGTTTTACGTATATTTGTCATTTGATTAGTTTTTTTGTTAGTTTCGGTTACAAAAATAGCCAGCCCAAATTTGCGTAGCGGTTGGCTTAGCCAAATTCCACATTTTTGCCGTCATGTACAAGCCTATAAAACAATAGGCGCTATATCATATCCTCTTTCTTTTTGCACTGACTCATTTTGCTTTGTCCAAACATACACACATTTTAAAGTAGCAATTTTTGCGCAAACAGCGCATTCTATACGGTATGACGACAATTCGTCATCCGACAACATTCGGCATCCGAGATACTACTGTCGACTCGATAATTTGTTGCCCATCATTCAGCTTAGGCTTAGGCTTAGGATTTTATGTTTTTGGCTTGTGATTATGCGTTGGGATAAGCTTGAATGGTCGTAGTTTCACATTCTATCACTTTCAAATTTGCAGAATCACGTTTTATGCTCGTATAAACGAAACTGGTGTTTTGAATTTTCTAATTTCGGCGCATGTTGTCAGACTGACTGGAGTCATAACAAATGCCATGTTTACATTTGTGCACTCTTGTTGAAAGAGACTATTATCGACTCTTGATGGTACCAAGACTAGATAATCACTCTCGACAAGAGTATGAAAATGTGTGCATTCAGCGTGGAAAAGAATGTACTCAGCGCGTGTTACGTTTTCGCCTCATTCGCCACATTTATGCGATGAATACAATTTGAACTGAAGTCACTCCGATTTGTAAAACCGCTTTATAATTACTGTGTGTTTTTAGTCGTTGATATCCCCTGAAAATGAAATGATCGGGCCAAAACGCCAAGAGTGCTGGTACTTTTACCCTACGACGCGTATCCCGGTTAATTTTTCACACTCTTGGTCATCGTTTACTTCTGTCGCCCATGTAAAGATCAGGGGCAGAACGTTATTCCGTGGCTCTGTGATAGAATCTTAAGCTTTAGATTATTTTCTGCATAGCGATAGGCTTAGGCTTAGGTTTAGGAAATATAAGAGCATTCTTACGGTTAGGCTTAGGCTTAGGCTTAGGTATAAGCGCATTCTTACGGTTAAGCTAAGGCTCAGGCCTAGGCTTATGGGACAATGTTACTTTTAGGGGCGTAAACAGTATATTAAACATATTCCTAAGCCTAAGCATACGCGTTGCAAGAATGTGTTCCTAAGCCTAAGCCTAAACCTAAACCTAAGTAAAAAAATGTAATCTAGAATCTCAACCTATTCTTTAATAGACCCACCAACAAACCTGGACACCTCTTAAAGTAACATGAGCCAGCTTATTGTATATGCTTATACTACTGTTCCGACCCTGTTCCTTACATTGGCCGATACGGTTGTGGCGTAAAAAATTACCGATTTTCTTCTCCTTCGAGCATTTTTCGATAAATTGCAATTTCAGCGTCCATCGTTTGTTTAGTATCCATTAACATTTGCAATTCAATCATTAACGCTTGGCATTCTTCGCGCATTTTACGAATTTGCGTATCTCGGTCATTAATTGCAGCTTCGTATTGTCGCGAGTCGTCGTCGAGTTGATACCGCAACTCTTGCGCTTGTTTTTCAAGGAGTGCGTTCTGAAAGTTCAAAACAAAACCGAGTAATATCGAGTCTTGCGGTTGTTTTTCAAGGAGTGCGTTCTGAAAGTTCAAAACAAAACCAAATAATATCGACTCTTGGGCTTGTTTTTCAAGGAGTACGTTCTGAAAGTTGCAAACAAAGCCGAGTACTAATATCGATTCGTGAACTTTAAATTTAGATAAACAGTTCGCAAATGCTAATTTGCAAACGTTGAGCGTGACATCATTATGTTGCCAAATTAATTAATTAATGCAGTGATGTTCTGTATTTTCAAGTTAACCATTTTGAAAGAATGAATTGAGTCAAAAAACGAAACGCTATTTTTAAACGTTTTTCACGTTTTGAGGAATGTCTTTCAAAAGGTTATTTTCCCAAACTGAAGAAAGTCTAAAGCTAATCGGTTGCGCAGCAAAATGCTAACTTTTTATCGTTTATCAAAACGTTATTTTCGCTTCAACATAAACGCTTTTTTCATACAAGTAAGCAACGTTTTTGTATTTTTGAAATTATTAAAAAAACTGATTTTAAAAATTCACATATTTTAAGTGTTTGTTCAAATTTCTCAAAATCTCAATTTCTATAAAACTTTTGCAGCTCAAAACAAAAACGTTCAATCAGTGGTTGTTAAATCAACTCTAGCACAAGTATTTCGAACAACACCACTGTGAAATATTAATCAGCAAATATAACTTTTTGCTTAAAAGTAATTGAGAAATTTCAAATTCTCCTAAATTTCTCAAAAATCCTATAATTTCCAAACGAAGTGGTCCAAAATTGATCTGAATTTAAAGTTGCACAACAAAACTAGGCGTTCATCCGCAGAGATTGGCGCCCTCGGTGTTGGTCTCAGCAAGACTCGGTATTTAGCTGGTCTCAGTCTCAGAGCTCTGTCTCGGTAGATTGGGTCGCGGCCCTGGTTTAGGAGCTCGGGATTTAACATCGATCACTCATCCGTGTTGATCAGAAAAGAAATTTACTCGATTTTCCAAGTCGTTCAATTTGCCTCGGGTGTCATTCAACTGCGTTCTCATTCGCCGAACTTCATCTTTTTGATATGTTGTTTCAACGTTTGCCGCACCAGAACTCGCTTGGACTTCCTGAACCTAAAATTAGAAAAAATACAAGTCAAAGTGGTTGTAACATTTCCAGTACAGGATCACAAAGTATACGTGGCAGGAGCACATCGATGTTCCTCGAATTAATGATGTATAACCTAACTGGACGTACGCATATTTATACTACTGTTTGCAATCAAAATTCATCGTTTGAATCAATTCGAACGTTGTACAGAATACGTGTCAAGGACGTTCTAGCTTTAATTATGCAGATTAATAAACTCAAACGCGGAAGTCTGGTTTAACAATTATTTTTGAGATTGAACATCATAGCTTATTTCATTAATAAAATCAAGAGTGGATGATGCATACTTCACCAAGAGTATGCAACTGGGTACATTCTGTGTAGAAAATATTGTATCCGGCACGCGTTGCATTTTTGCCCTCCCCTCATTTAAAGGGTGGGAACAACCGGTGCGAACCATGAAACTTTATTTATGCGGCATAAAACATGCTCCCAACATAGTTTAATTTAGGGTATTCATGTGATAGTGACCGTCCCTCTGAACAGGGGGTCGGCCAAAATAGCAGCGCCCGATGGTACATTTTGTGCCATTCGGAGCTCCAAGAGTTGCACACTCTTGTATTATGCACTCTTGATAAAATTGAGTTAAAAATGGAAGGTGAACCAAATTTACGACAAAGTTGCTCACATCATTTCACAAATTATATTTCCAGAATCAAACGCGAGCGAGATACTACCTATTATTTTGGTTTCAATTGCAATACAAATCCCTGGTTGGGAATGGACTTGTTTTAGTGAATCATATTAAAAGCATACATGTCCGGCTCGTTAGCATAGTGAAAGCAAACCTGTGAAAGCGAAGCGAGCGAGAAACCAGACGTAAATTTTCTACTAAAATGCGTGCCAGTGTCAATTTTCAGCTTCTGTTAGCGTTTCCCAACTGATACGTCTGACGATGCGAAGACTGGGTGCGTGTGAACGCGATGCGAGGATATCCTTCTGGATTCTAGAGGTCAAAAACTGGTTGACGTGACGTTATTGCCTTTTGAACGAAAATTCTGGCTACGATCTGGGTATGTCGAAAAGTCGTTTGACGTGTTAATAACCAAAAATTACGTGCTTTTAAGCTGGTTAAGTAAGCAAGAGGCTCTTGTATACTTTGCGCCACAATTACCGTTAATGCTTAGGTGTAGGCCTACGCTCAGGTTTAAATTTAGGAAAAGGCTTAGGCAAAAGATTAGGATTGGGCTGAGCTGAAATACTGGCAAATGGTGGCGATATACTTGTCGTGCGGCGCTGTCCGTTACCATACGGTATCGTAAGTGAGTAATTCACACACACGATACCGCACAGTGACCTACGGTAGCAGACGGCGCCTGACGGTGACGGACAGCGCCGGACGTCATCAAAAGTATAGAGCCACCCTTGTGTTTGCCAATTAGGCTAAATTTACCTTGAGTTTATACCACGATTCCATATCGGTCTTTGTTTGTCCAGCGATAATGTCGTATTCATTGCGAATATCTCGTATCGCAAGAGCGAGTTCATTCTTGAAGTAATCCCTGTTGTCCGCTGGAGTGCTTTGTGCAAGCGCTTGCAGCTCTTTCAACTCCTGAAATCAACACCAGTATCGGATACAGGGTCGCGTTCGTTGGATACCGGTGAACCGGTTTCGTATTAAGAAATTTTTTTCTTAAATATGAAACGATTAATGATATTTCGAATCTGAATGGCGTCAGTCATTTGGTAATGAAATACTTAAAGCTTCCATACTTGCGTGTTTGACCGTATCGTTTCTATTAAACGGTGTCTAACAGAAAAAAAAAACTAAAAAAGTTAATTTCTAAAACCACCAAATCCTATTTTAAAAAATGCTAAATTAAACTTTAAAATACCTGATCATAAACACGTCGTAAAAATTCAATTTCTTCGAGCAGCGTTTGAACTTGATTTTGATAGTCAATCCGAGCCAGTGTTTCCAGGTCTAAATCCTAAAATAAAATAATTAAAAATGATAAACTTTTATTTTCTTAAAAACAGAAATTTAATGGCCGTTTATAGGGCTGGGCTACGCTATTTTGTAATGATACTATTAAAAGTGGACAATCCAATAATAGAGTGCGACACTTACAGAAAGAAAGGTGCTACTATTCGTGGCATCAAGGGGTCCCAATATACCAGTATCTCTTCCTAATCAGGGAGTGGGCAGTATGGCTACGGGCAGTCTTTGCGAGCTAATCTGGGCTTGTATGCAGCACAATTTTAACTATTTCAACACAATAATCTAAGCTGGAACGTCCCACATACTTAATTTGGGCAGTGTTCCAGCTTTAATACATGTTTTCAATATCGATACAAGGAAAAGTATACGCAAATTATAAATAAGTACCTATTTTTAACTTTGTATGCATATAAAATGAAATGATGAGAAAATAAAACAAATAGCGTTGTAAACGTTGCGATTTCTGTGGACTAATAAACATTACATCTCGAGCTTTTTTAAGTTCGTCCGCCGCACGTCCATTATCCTTTTGATACCGATCTTGTTCTTCAATCAATCCTTGCAACCGTCGACGCAACATTTCAATTTCGCTCGCATAATCGCTCAACTGTGTAGTGTACGACTCGATGGTTTCTCTATCGCCGGTTCGTAGCCGATTCGCGTCTTCAAACCTTGAAAAACATTTTAAAATTAAAAAGTTTAAAAAATTTTAAATTTTAAAATTAAAAAAGTCACAAATAAAGAATGCAAAAAATAATTAAAAATCAAGAAACTACAAGTTTAAAAAATATTAAAAATGAAAAATATATGTTTTAAAAAATGTTACAAGTTTAAAAAAGTTTAAAAATGAAAAAAAAAATTAAAATATAAAACTTCAAAAATTTAAAAAATTTTAAACATTTAGAAAATTTAAAAATGATCCACAACGAAACCGTAGTTCACGATAGGATAAGACGATTGGGTCTTCAACTGACATTTGCACAAAAATTGTAGGGTTTTAAAAATTTTTTTGCATATTTGAGCTTTTTACGGCGTCTCCAGAGTAATCCACACCGAAAGTGGAATTTTTTAAAAATTCAATTTTTTGAAGTCATAAGATTCCGCTTTGAACCGGAAAAAATTTAGCAAAAGGTTCACCAAGTTTTACGTGCCGTTCAACAAAATTGGAGGGGCAGAGTTGAACAACTTCTAAATTTTTCGCGACCTGATGATTGGTAGATGACTTTTGTACAAATAACACTTCTTCCACAGGTCAAATCTAAGCCTTAGGCTTAACCTTGTGGTTCGAAAAAGACGACCCCAATCGTAAGCTGTAAACCTACTTTGTCTAAGGGGTTTTGTCAGAGCCTAAGCCTGTACCTAAGCCTAAGCATACGCATTGTCTTCAATTGTTAGGCGGAAAGTGTATAAGAATCGGTGTTTTAAGTTTTCCGATATTAATAATTATTTGCGAGAACTATAATTCTCCCGTTTTTACTTGATCCGCATATCGTTGAGATCGTCTTGTAGTCTTGCAATTTTGACGTCCAAATCAGCTTTTGCCTTTGACGCATCATCCATTAACTTTCGTGCTTCTAATAATTCTCCTTCGTACATTTGTTTCACTGAATTGGTGTCTTTGCCCCAACGACCTGAAACAAAAAAAAATTAAATTTAACCAAATATTCACTGGCTTTCTAAAATTGTATTAATTCAGTATTGATTAAACGGTAACGCTTAATTGCTTAAGTACATATATTGTAGACTTTTAAGTAAATGCTTAACTTGAGAAATTTATTGCATTCTGAGCCAATGCAAAGAACAGGGGCGGAACAGTATTATATAAGCCTAAGCCTAAGCTTAAGCCTAAACCTATGCCTAAGCCTAAGCCTAAGCCTAAGCCTAATCGTAAGAATAACTATATTCCTAAGCCTAAGCCTAAGTCAAATCGTAAGCCAAGCAAAAAAATAGTCTGAAGCTTAAGCTTACTCAAGTCTAGTCCCACAGAAAAATGTTCCACCCATGATCTTTACATGGGCTTTATTCCGAACGGTTGCAGTAGATTAAAGTTGAGTGTATTGTACAATCAGGTGCGGAACGCTTCTCTATGGGACAGCAATAGAGTAAGCCTAAGCTTAAGACTAATTTTTACCTTAGCCTAATAGGCTTAGGTATAAATAGGTTTATCCTTAGGCACCATTGGCACATATACTCTAAATATAATAAATATTGCTATGTGTTGAGGTTAAACATTGAACCAAAGGCACAAAACTTAGTCAACTTTATAAATTTCAAACAAAATATTTATTCACTCACCTCTTAGCGCTTCCAGATCTGCGACCAGCTTCCGATTTTGTGCCTCCAAAAACCGAACTCGTTCAATATAACTCGCGAGTCGGTCGTTCAAATCTTGAAGTTCTTTTTTCTCACGCTCTCTGGATTCAATGATCCCAGATGCGGCGTCTGCTCCCATTGCGGCGCTGATGCCAGTCACACTTGAACTGCCCATTTCGGTTACAATTTTCAAAACTCGACCTAAAAAATCATTTAGCGAATTATTTTTTTACATAAATACTAGAATAGTGTTAAGTCTAAGTTTTTTTCTTTTAGGGAATCGATTAAAGTTTTGCTGTTCCGTTTCGGTGACAGTTTTGAATACTGCATTGAAAAATGTCAGTGTAATTCATCACTATATTCTCAAATGTGTACATAACGTCTGTCATTTTGTAAGTTTTCGTAAAACAGAAAGCGGAAAATAGCATATTTTCAAACGTCCCCTGCATATTAATATGTTTATAGTTAGAAATAAGTCTTCAAACAAACGGAACGCAAAAGTTGCCTGTGTCAAAATCACAGCACCAAACTAACTCAAAATCTGAAAAATACGCTAATTTTCACAGATTTCCATACATTTGTTTGCAAGATTTAAAACTTTTCATACTCTGGTAATACGTATTATATGCATTTAGAATAGGAACATTTTCGAACAGTTTGTGATAAGTCTTTCATGCGATCGGTACTATTTACATTTGAGAATATGGTCAAAAGTCCCAGGATGCAATCAACGTTATTTTTACAACTCAAGACGCTTAAACAAAAAGTCTCAAATTGTCAAGCGATCCTGCTCGGGCTGACGTCATGGCAAGCGATCCTGCCCGTGCTGACGTCATGTCAAGCGATCCTGCCCGTGCTGACGTCATACTCACTTCCAGACGCCATCGCTGGACTTCGAGCCGCCGTCCGAGTCCGTGAAATTCCGGTATCTCGTGGTCCAATCGATGAGTAATAATCACTGCCACCGCCGCCGCCTTCGTATGATGTTGTATGCCGAGTGCTCGTATAGGAAACGCTACCAGCTCCTGATGAAACGTCCATTGTTTACGTGAATATAATTACTTAGCTAATAATTGAGATGCAAATGAATTATGAAACCCTGCAGTTAAAATTCAAGTTTTGTTGTTTAAACATAAATAACCAGAGCGCGGGGCCGTAGCCAAGGGGGGGGCAGTGGGGAGGGGTTTAGCCCCCCTGGAAAATTTTGGGACCCCAATAAAGTTTTTAACCGTTTGCTTGTAACTCATTTAAAACCCATGGATGCCCCTCCTGAAAAAATCTTTAGCCCCCCCTAGCAAGGTGTGCTACCTACGGGCATACCAGAGCGACACAACGTTTGGAACAATGGCAGATCCAGAAACTTCCATCGGAGGACGTGCGAGTGAAAACAAACACTTGGAAATGATGCCAACGATGACCCAAATACAGTTTTACCATTAAATTTCAATGAAACACAATGGTTTTGATTGTTGATCCGCCGTTATTTTTACCAAACAGTGCCTAACTTGGAAAAGTCTATGACCTTTTAACCCCGTAAAACGCGACAAAGTGAGGATAAACACGCAACGCGTGGTGGGTACATTCTTATCTAAAAGATGCAAGCTCTTGTTCGCGAAACGGTGCTTGCTTATCTGCCTCCCACTGCTATGCGGCGTTCACATTAAAAAATTTGGCCTGGCCACAAAATGTGTCCCATCCCAGGGTTAATGAGTGGTCGTTGACCTTACCTCAACGAAAATTGACCCTACCTTAACGAGTGGTCTGTGTCACTCGTTGATGTAGGGTCAATTTTCGTTGAGGTAAGGTCAAGGGTTGATGTAGGGTGAACACTTTTTGTACAACCCCTGACACGCGTTGATCCTACCTCAACGCAAAAATTATGTTGACCCGACGTCACAACATGTGTCAAACTTAACAGATGGTGAAAGTTCCTCGCACAGTGTTTATATTATTCACTTGCTTAGGCTCAGAGTTTAGGTTTACGGTTAAGCTCTGACTTTTATTCTCAGGCTTAGGCTTGAACTGAAGACTCACGTTGTGACGTTGGGTCAACATAAATTTTGCGTTGAGGTAGGATCACCGAGTGTCAGGGGTTGCAAAAAAAGTGTTCACCCTACATCAACCCTTGACCTTACCTCAACGCAAAATTTATGTTGACCCTACGTCACAACGTGTGTCAAACTTAACAGATGGTGAAAATTCCTCGCACGGTGTTTATATTATTCACTTGCTTAGGCTGTGGCTTAGGTTTACGGTTAAGCTTTGACTTTTATTCTCAGGCTTAAGCTTGAACTGAAGACTCACGTTGGGTATGTGAGAGAATGAACGTCTATGTGTGGGAGAGACTAAACAAATGTAACAAAATCTATTGTTCATCAACTCGTTCGAAAGCGTAACATATTTGAACATTGTTCTTCAACTCAAGAAAACTCTTGAAATAATTATGACTCAACGATTGGACAGAACTGACAGTCAGAAGTATACCTGTGTTGTGCATTACAGATATAATTTGCTGAAAGCCGTTTGCTACGTAAAGCAAACGAAACGACTCGACACACACGGATATCTTCGTTCATCCTCCCAGGGCGAAAAATTTATCGACAGGCGAATTAAGAAATGTTTTTTTCTTGCCTCAATTTTATAAACACATTCATTGCCCCTGAGTAACGATTCCTGGCTGATTTTTGTTTACTGAAATGTTATAATAAACAATTTTCACATTTTGCCAAACATCGCGAAGCTTTTACTTCTACGCAGAGATCGGCAAAATATACACAAGAGACGCGTAAAAAATCGCCGGCACATTAAAGACAAAATATAGCCGAAATTTTTAAATTTTTGTACTGATGACTGGGTATACTTGAGAGACAAAATATGCCACAGTAAAAATCAAGTCAATCACAGTGGTACAGGGCCGGCGGCGTTACGGTAGTCAGTCCTCAGTCTAAACAGGACCGAGAGTGGCCCCGGCAATAAAAGATTTCGCATTTTTATAATTTTCATGGTCCGCAAAAAATGTTTTGTTCGCCAAGAAGGCGAGAGTCGGGGAAATCCTAATTGCCGGGTTTGAGGAACGCTTCCACCGACACTGACAGTGTCGTGCCCAAAAATTATAATTTATTTAGAGCTGGTACTGATAAAACGATTAAAATATTGGCTTTTAAGATAGAATAGGCAAATTTTAAGCCCTTTTGCAGTTTCGTTCCACAGATTTCACAAATGTAAAACGACTTTTTCAATAACAACCAAACTTTTTGAATCAATATTGTGTATGTTTTTCTCAGGGCACTTCTGCCCCCCTGAACCAGCCCGTTCAATTGAATAAAGTGAAAGTACAACGCATAATTGGTTTGTGAAACTATGTTTTGGGGGTAGCATGTCGACTGAGGGGAGAAACTACAAAAGTGACAAATGATAACGGATATTAATACACACTGCGTCTACGTGAAAACTCTTGGATTTGGGTACCCCCAATTTGCCTTATACCGCTCCCACGCTCTGTCAGTTACAGACTGGTGAACAATATACACGTCCGTCGTCGGCTTTTGAATAGTGATCCGCACCTGCACTCGCATCCATCCTGACTCACTGCGGCGTAAGTCACCATCCAGCGATCAATCGCAATATTGTGTATTATTAGGATTTAGCACTAAAATTGCCTTTGGCTTCTAGCTTGCTTCACTCGCGGGTTCATCACACTTATATCTCGCGCGGCCAGGGGAAATTTCTGGATCAGCCACTGCGGTACTATGTGAAAAACAAAGCAATCCTGGCAACGGCTGGACCGCCGACAAGTGCCTTCCTTGAGCTATAGTACACCCTACTTCAGGTTAGAAACATTTGTATATCACTAATTACAAATATAAGAATAAAATGAACATATTCTAATTATAGAAGAACATTTAGTTTCTATCTGAAGAATTGTAATAGTTCTTAATTGTATTCTAACCAAAGAATACGCTCTCTTGAGCAGGGATGTTGTGGCAGTTAGTCAAACGCCTGAGAAATGAGAAGAATATGTCACACTGAATTCTGAAACAGGTTAATTTCAGCTTCTCGAAATGTTTTAATTTTATTGCGACCTTTGTGGAAAAAAATCTGTTCTCGCACGTTCCTGTCAAGTAATTGAAGTTTTTTTTTGATAATTACTTAAATTTAATTGAGTTCAGTTTTTGGTAATTAATTAAATTTAATTGAGTTCAGTTTTTGGTAATTACTTAAACTTTAATTGAGTTAAATTTTTGGTAATTACTTAAATTTAATTGAGTTCGGTTTTTGGTAATTACTTAAATTTAATTGAGTTCAGTTTTTGGTAATTACTTAAATTTAATTGAGTTCAGTTTTGGTAATTACTTAAATTTAATTGAGTTCAGTTTTTGGTAATTAATTAAATTTAATTGAGTTCAGTTTTTGGTAATTACTTAAACTTTAATTGAGTTTAATTTTTGGTAATTACTTAAATTTAATTGAGTTCGGTTTTTGGTAATTACTTAAATTTAATTGAGTTCAGTTTTTGGTAATTACTTAAATTTAATTGAGTTCAGTTTTGGTAATTACTTAAATTTAATTGAGTTCAGTTTTTGGTAATTACTTAAATTTAATTGAGTTCAGTTTTTGGTAATTACTTATATTTAACCCTTTCTCACCTGATTATTTTCTATTTCCCCTAAGACCTACTTTTATGCTAGGATTCGAACTCCGGTGACTGGAGTGGGAGGCGTATACCATCACCACTCAGCTATAGGAGCTTGAGCCCGAGGACGCTCTCACGTCTTGTGGTGATTTAGTACTATGTATCGTGTTGCAATTGTTAAACACGGTGCGATATACATTATTTAACGTATATACACTGCGCCTTGTTGCCTATAGGCAACTCAATGTGAGAAGGGGTTATAGATAGTAAACTGTAAATTGATCGCTTAACCCTTTCTCACATGAATATTTTCTATTTCCCCTAAGACCTACTTTTATGCTAGGATTCGAACTCCGGTGACTGGAGTGGGAGGCGTATACCATCACCACTCAGCTATAGGAGCTTGAGCCCGAGGGCGCTCTCACGTCTTGTGGTGATTTAGTACTATGTATACGTGTTGCAATTGTTAAACACGGTGCGATATACATTATTTAACGTATATACACTGCGCCTAGTTGCCTATAGGCAACTCAATGTGAGAAGGGGTTATAGATAGTAAACTGAAAATTGATCGCTTAACCCTTTCTCACATGAATATTTTCTATTTCCCCTAAGACCTACTTTTATGCTAGGATTCGAACTCCGGTGACTGGAGTGGGAGGCGTATACCATCACCACTCAACTATAGGAGCTTGACGCTCGAGCCCGAGGGGGCTCTCACGTCTTGTGGTGATTTAGTACTATGTATACGTGTTGCAATTGTTAAACACAGTGCGATATACATTATTTAACGTATATACACAGCGCTTAGTTGCCTATAGGCAACTCAATGTGAGAAGGGGTTAATTGAGTTCAATTTTTGGTAATTACTTAAATTTAATCGAGTTCGGTTTTTGGTAATTACTTAAATTTAATTGAGTTCAGTTTTTGGTAATTACTTAAATTTAATTGAGTTCAGTTTTTGGTAATTACTTAAATTTAATTGAGTTCAATTTTTGGTAATTACTTAAATTTAATTGAGTTCAGTTTTTGGTAATTACTTAATTTTAATTGAGTTCAATTTTTGGTAATTACTTAATTTAACTGAGTTCGGTTTTTAATAATTACTTAAATTTCAAAAAAGTTTATAATGTGATATTTGTACAATTTTTTCGAAAAATGGTAAAGGAAGCCACGAACATTAATTTGAACCAAAACAGATTTTAAAGACGTTCAAACTTTGTGCCCGTGCACAGATCAGCGGCGGCACTTTTTTCTGCATAGAACTGCAATTAGAGTAAGCTTACGCTTTAGACTAATGTTTTCCGCTCATGTTTTATGCTTAGGTATAAGCTCATTCTCGAGCATAATATGCTTATACTACTGTTACAGCTCTGTTCTGTACATTGATCAAACTTTGTAGCGTTGATGTCTTATAAAGCATAGTCATAAACGAAAAAAAATTTGGAATAATTTTGTCTTATGTATTAAAAGAAATACACGAGCAGAAAACATGAACGTACGTTTAGCTCTTTTTGATTAATTCATGCAAAATCAGGCTTAAAGATGGTTTAAGCACACCTTTGTATGGTTATTATGCTACAAAACAGCCGAATAAGAAAAAGTACTTTTATAAATGCGAAACGTCTTCTGACGTCCCTAGAATTATGGTCGTGAGTTTAAGTTTCGTCCTATTGGCACCAAAATCAAGATAGCTTCAAACGGACTCAAGACTTTAATTTTCCCATTTCGGTATCGCGCCAGTTCGTCGACCGACAATTCGTCACACGACAACTTGTAATTCGAAATTTCATCGACTCGACAATTCGCCCCTGTCATTATGCTTAGGCATAGGCTTAGGATTACGCATTGGATTACGCTTAGATTTATTCATAGGCTTTACGACACTGTTTTAGGTGACAAGTTTTTACGTGATAAAATTGTCATAGAGTTTCCCATTTTATATACCATTTATACGACATTAAAAATGTGAATACAGCGATATTGAGAGCTGATTAAAAACACTACTTAATAGCAAATAGCGTAGCATTTTTCCAGCATCAAAAGTAAAATATATTAAAACTCACGTACAATAAAAGCATTTCGTTCTTGCTGCCAGTGCAAAAAAACACTGCAATTGCAGCGGCAAACGCATATCCTGTACAGCTTACAAGACTCTGTTTGTCTAAAAGATTTTGAAGCTTGAGAATCGATAAGGAAGCAGAAACAAGAGAGCAAGTTTCTCTCTCTTTCTTTCTTCAACCGTAGTTTTTACTGACTTTGAAAATTTTTTGACTCAAATTAAAATATTAAGTATAAAGTACAAAAAATACAAGAGACGATTTTGAAGTGAAAAAATGAATTAGTAATTTTTGCTAATGTGAGATTATAGAATCTATTTTGCACTGTTATGAGTGTTCCAAACTGATGCGCATAGGGTGCTGTATATGTCGTAGTCTAATGTGCTATTCAGGCATTTGGCCTTGACCAATCTGGTATTCTCAGTTTGCCTAGACTAAATTGGTATTGAGCATATAGACCAATCAGATTTCATTATTTGGATAGAAGCTATACCGTTTACCAATCATCGTTACTTTTACATCGTTGTTGTTTTACTATATCTTATAATCGCTATTTGGCCTTGGCTAAACTGCTATTTGCTCAGAATAGCACATGGGCTTTAGGCCAATTGGTAATTGGCATGAACAGTAGATTGGCCTACGACATATATATTACAGTAAATGCTATATTCAGACGTGCAAGTTTCACCTTTTAACATTTTGCAGTTTATTTTCATATGTTGCATGGTGAATTAAATTGCAACTGCAAGTGCTAACACAATATTCTAAACAAAAATAATCGCGCAAGTAGTAGTTGCAAAAATCTTGACGGTATTTTCAAACTGTCAAATGGATCTAGCCAAATCTATTTATATTGCTCGTTAGGCGAGAAGTTTCCCTCCCAACCAGCATCGGCGGATCCAGAATTTTCGGACGGGTCGCGGGCGAATGCTTAGAAACGCAATTCTTTCTATATGCTATATATGTGCCAATTTTCAGAAAAATTGTAAGGTAGAGAGGGACCTTATAATTTTATCACAAAATATTTTGTGACAAGGGGCGTACGCCCTCCCCTCCATTCCTTCCGGTCCGCTAATGCGCACCAGCGTTTCCATACTGAACGTATATAAATTTGAAGCTCAGAAAGTGACTCACCTGTAAAGTACTTTACATTGTTGAGAATACAGCTATGACTAAGTGCCCCTAAGTACTTTCTCAAAGGAGTGTAGCATCTAGCACCGGTTGACAGGGTGTATAAACGAATAGTAAAAACAATGGCAACGGAAACGGATATTGAGGTATAAAAGTTTAAAAGATGTTTTATTTTTCGGAAACAACAGAAAAGTTGATGTTCACATAGTGGATGCATCGAAATTTTAAGACTTGATGAATTTTGTAATTTTTATTTCATTTCGAACAATTGGTTACACCCTGCCTGATGATAAGCTTTAAAGAAGCAGTGAACGATTATATTCAAAAATTTTGGCCAATGAATATAACCGGGCCGCAACGTAGTCTAACATATTCCTAAGCCTAAGCCTAAACAGAAAAATTAGTATAAAAGTTAAGCTTACTCTATCGCTGTCGCGCAGAAAAACGTTCCGCCTATGATCTTAACACGGGCCAAAGTAGAGAACGATGATGTTAGAAATTTTGCACGTCTTTTTGCATTTGTGCAGCGAATCTCTGTTCTGATTTTTAGATCAGGAACAAATGCGTTCAGTTCGCTCGTTTGAAAACCTATTGCTAACTGGTGGTAGATGCTATACACTCGCTATCGACAGTCCTGAGCCAAGCAATAAAACAATTCTTAACACATGGTACAAGGACATTTTCAGAATGGACAAAGAAAGTTTTTATAAAATACAATTCTTTCGATGCATGTATACAAAATATTCGGCCACTGTGGCGGGGAGGGTGCGAAGTTGTTCGTATTAATGAGAGGGTACCCCGCAACCCGCGCCCCCGTATTCACGAGCCCAAACACACCTTATGCTTAAGTTTGATAACATTCAAGTAAAAATTTCGCTTCAGCGTAAAACTGTCTTCAACGGAACACTTTACACGTTCATTCTGCAACGAAACAGTTTATTTACATTAAAGCTTTAATACAATGTATAGCGAAAGCTAAAATTTAAAGGTACTCTAGTCAAAATATACGGGCGTCTCAAAACACTTGACTCACAAACTCGGGGTAGAGAGAGTGCTGTCTTTAAAAACACCTCGCAAGGGTTTCAAACAATCCTCGTTGGCTATATTCTATGGCACATCGTAAACCTGAACCTAAATCTGTGACTGTATATAGCAAGGAATCCTAGCCGTTTTTTGGTATTAAGTAGACAAATTCTGAAATGAATAGAGCTTGCTTAGGTGAACGCTGTACCTAAATGGTTTTTAGTGATCTTTAACTTGTTCTCGTGGTTGTTGCCAGCGATTTATAAAAATCAAGCAATAAAAATCTAATTGTATCTCTTGATATAGAATACTTTAAAAAGAAAAGAAATTGATTGCACATTCATTTGTAGTTCGCGATTACAAATATAGATTGATTCCAAAATATGAATCTATATATAATATATGTCGTACACCAAACAGCTATTTTTGCCCCAGTTGACAACTGAGATGTTCCAAACGACAATTGCTGTTCGGGGCAGCCAAAACAACTACTTAAATACAAACTGCTTTTGATTGGAGGATTGCACAGACCAAACAGCTGCTCGAATGCAAACTGTATGTGATTGGTTGTTCCTGGCTTGAATGTTTTCGAGAAAACTGACTTGAGCAATAATTATGTGGCTTTACAATGTTGACAAACTATAAATTAAACGTCGTTTGTATAGTATACAAACGAAGCTTTGTGAGCGTGAGCTGTAATGTTTAATAGAATACAACGTTTATGTGGTGGGTAATGGTCTTTCTATTACGGATCTTTTGATTAGCCAATTAAATTGCGCCTCAGTGATTCGTAGTCTTTGCCGAAAATATACTTTGTTTATTTTACAGTTTGCAAATATGATGAAGTGAAATGGTAATACTGTGCAAGTCAGTTTTCTGCAATATTTTTAATAACAACCGATAAAAATTAGTCTGCATTCCAGTACTTGTTTGGGCTGTCCCGATCAGCAATTGCCGTTTTGGACGTCTCTGTTGCCAGCTGGAGCAAACAGCTGTTTGGCCACGGCATATATACATGTATACATATCTTAATAATTGTGGTGCGTTGTAATATGTTCCATTGAATTTCGACTATAACATATTTAGTTTTATGTCACAGATGTATTGTTTCAAGTTATGGAAAACATTCTAAATACTAGTGGAAAAATTTTCAAATCTATATAATTAAAACTGGAATACCCGATATACGTATTTTGGCTAAGTTTCCAGCATACTTTGATCACAACAGTTTTCATTGTACATAAACGTAGTTTCTATAATTAAAGAATTTGCATACAAATTTTTAGGCATTCGCTAAACACTTTTGCGCATTTCTCAAATTTGGCCGATTAGTACTATCTATAATGTTTAATATTTAACGACTAATATTTTCAATACATCATCAACGTATGAGATTAAGATATAATCATATTATCCAAAGGTTTAGACCACGTCTAATTCAAAGCATAGGTTTTTTACAGAATGCTAAATATTCATGTAATTTTTTAGTTTTCGTAATCATTGCAGAGTTGTGCGTGACGTATGTTTGAAATATAATACGTAACAACATGCGGAACAAAAAAAGAGGTAAATATAAACACGTTCGTACAATTATATCTCAAAATAGTTATCACCTTAAAGATTAGAACTCGCAACCTTTAGTTCACATATTTTTAGTTTGAAGATCACAACATAGAAATCTGTGCGCTCCTTAAAGGTCCCAGTGAAAGTGTGTTTAAGTTTTCTTCGCAGTGAATTTAAGTAATAAACTATAAATGGTGTCAGAAATGTTTTTCTCAATTTTTAAATTGTGTAAAGCTTGAAAACTTTAATACCTCTAAAATTGGACAATTTTCTAACCAGATTGATCTCTGGTACAATCCGGTGAAGTTTTACTTCTTCTACTCTCTAAAAGCTTAAACTAACTTGATTTAAGCGTAAGCTAATCCAGCAGTATTAAACTAAACTTTCTAGAATAACTGAACTAGCGGGTAGGTTTACGCTTAAATTAATTTAAAATCTTACGTATTTTTAGTTTAAGCTAAACTGAGTGAACTCTTTGATACGAAAAATTTCTGGGCTGCCCTTGTTACTTAAACTAAAAATAAGTTTACTTAAACTCGTGTTAAACTTTAAAAATATGTTAGTTTAAGTAAAACTTAAAATTTTAGTTTAGTTAGTCCGTCCAGTCATTTGAGCTTTACTTAAACTAATATTCAAATTTAGTTAAGCTATAATTTAAGTTTAAGTTTTTAGAGATTGTGTACAATAACCCCATAGAATTGGTCACGATTTCGTTACCGTGGCAGATCCTGGGAAAAAGCGATTGGGATAAATTACGATGTTTACCATATACGGTTTGAAAAAATGTGAATTGCTATACATCAATATCACAACGTCAAGCCATGTCCTACATAAAAAACAAACTAAACGTAGGATGATGCTTTAAAAAAATCATCTTCTCTTGGACAATGTCCATGAAAATTCTTCTAATGGGTATTCGTTCTCGCCAACAGCTAACTACATTTTCAGTTAGCAATAGTCCTTCAAACTTGCAAACTGTTGCACTTACAAGCACCACATCTGTTGTAGGAAATGTGCCCTTTCCGACTGGGTCAAAATTTACAAAACATGCCAGACACACTGATGTTAGGTTGTCGTAAATACGATCCTAGATTTTAACCGGAAACAGAGCTATGCATACATACATACATACATACTGTAGTTACCCGAATACAGGGAAGTAATAAGAGGGGTCCCCATCATTTTGAGTCCCAATCAATAGGAGTCCGTAATCCTAATAAGAGTCCATAACCGGCTAGAGTCCCTAAACCCTAATTAGAGTCCATAAATGTCAATTATCCGTTATTGTACCGCATAAATGACTCCAGAACCAAAATTCAACGGATAGTTGCAATACCGGATATATATAAGTAAGGACAGGTGGCATAAGGCAGGTTTAAAATAAACAGTCCAAAACCGGATAACAAGGGGGGTACCCTCTGGAGCGGCCAAATAAATATCAGTCCCCACTCTTATTTGGGTCACTACACTGCAAAAAATGGTGAGTCAAATTGACTCTCCCAGAAATAGGCTTTTCCGGAGTACACAAACTGAGTCATATTCGACTCCGCCAGAGTCAAATTTGACTCACTGAGCGAGTCATTGAGACGAATTTGGCTCTGGTGGAGTCGCATTTTGCCTCAGTTTGTGTAATCAGGAAAAGCCTATTTCAGAGAGAGTCAAATTCACTCACCATTTTTTGCAGTGTACAGTACTTATATATACATATATATTTGACTCAATTTCCAATACATTTAGTATATACATTATGATACATTCAGTATATCAATTCTATGCGAAACGTTCCGCATGTGTTAAACTGGTCAATGTTCTTCTCTGCATTATGGTTTGCTATTTCCCCACCAACGCTATTATAAACAGATCACAGCCTCATGTACATATAGTAGACAGATCAAAGATAGAGGCCGCCAATTCTAAGCCTTATTGGCACAAGTTTCCATTTACATACGCAGCTGAAGTTTGCCACAAACAACCAAAGTATGCTGTGACGCGAAATTCATTCCTTAAAAATGGCCAATTTCAAACCAATCGTTCACAAATGAGCCTATCAGAAGCAATATCAGCCGCTGAAAGCTACTTCAACGCTCCGAAAGCGGCTAATTCGTTTGAAGTCCGAAAACGGTTCAACATCAAAGGCATCATTCCGCCATCGGTGCATAATCGATCAGTAGTAGATGCCTTTGAAGTCCGAAATCGAACAAACATCAAAGGAGGTATGATGCCATCAGCGGCTCGAAGGCGATTTCAAGCATCCGATCCGGGTTCGCCATCGCTCGTTGTGCGATCGTTGTTCAATGCAGACGTTGGTGATACAACAGATTACACTGAAACTGTAAGCCAAAATCAAAAGTCGCGTTTTAGTCAACCAAAGGTAGCGTATATAAAAAAGGTGACTGGCACAAAATGGAGCAAACATTTCGATCGACTCAAACCAAAAAGTAACATAAAAATGTTGGCAGATTTGAATTTAAAACCTACTTTTTTGCCTGGTCCACGGTCCGTCAATAAGTCACGATTGAACTCAAAGTTTGGGATTCGACCCAAAGCCAAGTCATCTTTGGCCAGGATTCTACCAGGCCGCTCCTCTCAAGAGTATAACTCAAATAGAAGAATCTCAATGAGCCGTTCAAATCGACACTATTCTCCGTTTGACTCGATTAGCGATATCAAAAACTCTGGTTCAGTTCAACTCAACCCATCTCGACAACGATACTCAACTAGACGTCGTGGGTTACACTCAATCATTCGGTTGGAAAACAGATTCAACTCATTTCAAGCCGACTCAACAACTGTCCGACCGACGCTGCATGGCATGATTGGGCGAAATATTGTAGCAAATCGTCATCAAGCAACTTCGTATTCAACTCAACGAAAACATCCCGATAACTCAATACGACTCGATTTCAATAGCGATGAGTCACCTATGCTCAACTCGAAAAACGATCAGCCCCGTGGATTCAATTCGAACAACGCTGAATTAAATCGAGTGAAATTATATCAAAGATATTTCGACAAGTTTCCGGTCCGTCGTCAGATAACAATTGATGACTTATTCCGAGAATCACCACGCGTGGATGGGTTCGATTTGAGTTTCAACAACGAACGAAAACAGCAAGAAATGCTGGACACAACGAAGCAATCAACAGAAGAGAATCACAAGCATACGAAATTGTTTCAACCACAGTCGAATTCAATTGATCACGAAGATATTCGCTTGCTGCGACTGTTGTTCGAAGGTCAAGATAATGGTAAGTCGACACGACAAATTCAATCCTTGGTGGTCAATTATTTAAATTTCACAAAATACTACACTTTTGGTAATCAAATCAAAATTTATAAAGTCACAGAACTGCTATTTTGACGAAACACATACACATTCTTACAGAAATATATCTTTGGGAAACAAAAACGGACCAAATTTAAAATACAGTTCTTAGTAGACTCACCGCATGTATAGGACCCGAATAAGAGGTGGTAATAAGAGGGGGTTCCCTTTTTCAGTCCAAATCAACAGGAGTCCGTATGCCTGATCAGATTCCGTGAGCCGACAGAGTCCCTAAACCCTAAAAGTCCATAAATGTCCATTATCCAAAATTGAGTCCATAAATGTCCATTATCCAAAATTGAGTGCATAAATGACTCCAGCACCAAATACAGTTGAGGTTGAAACTTTAAAGCATACTTAGTTTTGAAAGTACATTCTTAAGTATAACCTTGCATTATCGCTCAAAGTTTTGAAACAAAACAAATAAAGGTTTAATGGATACTTGCGATACCGAATATATATCAGTAACTAAAAGCGGGTTAAACAAATAACAGTCCGTAACCGAATAACAGGATGGGTACCCTCTGGAAATACCAAATAATTCGGGTCACAACAGTAGTAGGAACATGTAAAGATCAGACGCGGAATGTTTTCCGGTGGAACTGCAATAGAGTAGGGTTCAGCTTTAAACTTTACGCCCAGGCTTAGGGTTGCGGTTTGGCTTCCGTGTTTTATACATTCAACGTTAA